>JAULKR010212539.1:0-15812 GCA_032356305.1 Prasiola linearis | reverse complement strand
TCAGGAGGTGACGGAGGAGACCGAACGCACCTCGGTGTTCCAGGGTGCAACCTACTCCAACCGGACGCTGGCCGAGATCTGGGGGCTCGAAGAGGAGGAGATTGAGCGGTTCAACCGGTTGAAGGTCATCGAGGACGTGTACGGCGACCCGAAGCGCCCCCCGTTCGAGGTTCTGGGCAAGCATGCCCGCAACGAGGAGGAGCGCAGCCGGTACGCGGACATGGCGATCCGTCAATCGCTGGAACAGCACGTGATGTCGATGGAATGGGGAACGGCGATCATGGACCGGACACCGAAGAGCGCAGCACTCGCCCTGCAGATCATCGACAGCTCTCCGGTGTTGCGCTCGTACATGGAGCGCGAGGGTGGCGTCACCCGCGATCGCTACGCCGCCGGTGCACGGCGCGCCGTTCTGGGCACCAGCGAAACCAAAAGCCCGGGTGGGCTGCCAGACTTCCTGCGGGTGGAGGAGCCTGCCGAGCGCGCGCTGTTCTTCGTGGACGTGCAGGACTGCGATGAGGTCTGCGACGCACTGTGGTCGAGCGCCGAGGCGAGCCTTGAGTCCGGAGACCTGTCGGGTGTGGATGTCGTGTTGATGCGCGACGCGAATGGCCGACAACAGTCTAGAAACATCGTGGTGGACTGGGCGCTGGAGAAAGGCATTTCATCCAGCGACACCACCTCGAAGCGTGTGACGCTCAATCATCAGGATGCGGAATGGACCGCGTTGCTTGGCGAGAATATTCCTCCCTATGCCGAGGGACGGCTGAGCGGGAGCGAGATCCGATGAAGGCTGGTCTCGTGCTGCTGGCTTCGTTGCTGAGTCCCTCCATCGGGGTGTCCGAGATGGCGGTGGACGAGGCGCTTGAAGCCAACACCGTTCCCGTGCTGTATCGGCACATCGGGATCACGAGAGGGGTCCCGTACAAGATCCTGTACTCGGTGGCGCTGGCCGAGTCGGGCTTGACGGTGGACGGTCGGTACGAGCCATGGCCGTGGACGCTGAACGTCGGCGGAAAGCCTGCGCGCTTCGACACGCGAGAGGAGGCCGCGGTCGAATTGCGAGCGGTGATCGCCAGCGGCAAGCGGAACGTGGACATCGGGCCTGCCCAGATCAACGCGCGCTACAACGGCGATCTGCTACCCACGCTCGAGCAAGGCCTGGATCCGGCGACGAGCCTGGACACGGCCACGCAGGTGTTGCTGCGCGAGCTGGGACACTGCGAGAAACAGCTGGGCAGGCTGGATTGGTGGTGCGCCGTCGAGCGTTATCACTCTCCGGGGAAGAGCGACAAGCAGCGCAAGCGTGCGGTGGCCTATGCCGAACGCGTGCGCCGCCACCATCAGAGGCTCGAACGATGAAGAACACGATGGCGCGTCTCGCACTGGCGGCATGTCTGATCGGCTTGCCTGTGCCTTTCGCCTTGGGCGACAGCTCGTTGGAACAGGAGCGCCTGTCGGCGATCGCTCGGGAGCTGGGCCTGGTGCGCGAGTTGGTCGGAAGGAGCGATCCGTCCGCGCCTGATGCCCGGTTGCAGTTCGACTACGGCTCACTCACCGAGCACCTGGAGTATCTGGAGCGGGCGGTGCGCGCCCACATCAGCCTCCAGAACAGTCAGCCACGCGGACCGTTGCGTCTGGGTGGCGGCACACACACGGGAGGGTCACTCAAGTGAGTCTCGAAACGTCGTCTGCGCGATCAGGAGTAGACGCAGTTCACTGTATCTGTACCTGGTTCCAGGAGACGATAGGTACTGCCGGTATCTGGGGAGTCACGGTTGCGCAAGCAACCGCCGACTTCAACACAGGTAGCGGATTGGGCGCCACAGGAAGGTTGGGAGTGCTGGTGACGGCAATAGCCATGTCAGCCGCTTTCATCCTGGCCATCTGGGTCCTGGTTTCCGAGGGTCGTGCATGGGGTGCTGGTCGCAGCGACTTCTTCTCCCTCAAGATGGTAGCCATTAGAGCAGCACTCATAGCTTTGCTGGTGGCAACCTTACTCGCAACGATTACATTCTAGGAATCAACAGATGAACATGCTCAACGGTATCGCTCGATCCATTCGAAGCAACAAGCTGATGGTGACCATCAGCACGCTGGCCATCACCAGCTTCTACAGTTCGTTCGCACTCGCCGCCGCCGGCGGTGACCCCTTGGCCGCGATCACCACAGACATGAACAGGGCGGGCAGTCTGGTGGTGAACGCCCTGGGGGCGGTGGTGATCGTTGCGGCCATCATCCTGTTCGTCTCGTCGCTGTTCGCGGTGGTTCGAGGTCGAGAAACCCTCGGCGATGTGGCCGGCAAGATGATCGTCGGCGCGCTGGGTGCGGTCTTCGGAGCTGCACTGATCGTGCTGGCCACCGCCGAAGTGGCGAAGATCGTCTAAGGCAGGATCCGCGCAAGCGGTTCTTGTGTGAGGCGGGTGGCGCAGAGACATCGGCGCCGCCCGCCGCAACGCGATAAGCAGTGATGAAAACCTCATGGGCTTGATATCGACATGAACCAGGAAGAAGAAGTCTACGAGTCAGGTTCCATTCTCCCGAAGCGCATGAATGAGCCGCCCGTGGTGTTCCGAGGGTGCACGGCGATGGAGACCGCCTTCATTGTTCTGGGATCGTTCCTGTTCTGGATCGTTACCGGGGCGATCGCCGGCTTCTTTCTGGGTGGCGGCTGGATCCTGGTGAGCCTGTCGTTCATCCTGACCGGACTGAGCACGTACGGCCTGGCCAGCTACCTCAGGCAGATGAAGAAGGGAAGACCGAGCGGCTTCTACGCACAGGAATGGCGCAGACGGTTTGCCATGCTCGGATTGACGCGCACCTATCTGTTCAGCTACGACGGCCCCATGACCCTTGGGCGGACCAAGCAGTACATCGACCACGACATTGAAGAAGAGGCGGTGAGGGATGCTCCGGTGAGAAGGCCGGTGGTGATCGCTCCGCCCCGAACAGAGCCGGCGCCAGAACCCTTGACGCCCGCTTGATGAGCATTCCTGCCCACTCTCACGGGCGATTCGAGCTGAAGGAAAACGATGCCACAAACGGATGACAAGCTATCCGGCAAGCAGTCGACGATCAACGTTCTCTGGATGGTGGTCTTTCTTCTGGCTGGGCTCCTGGCACTGTCCATCAGCGGGCACATAACGGCCCGTGACAATTTCACGATCAGCATTCCGCCGAACCTGCGATCCGGTGCCATCGCTCGCCCGGACGAGTTCGACGCGGCGAACGTGTATGCCTTCGCCTTCTCGACCTTTCGCGAGCTTCAGCGCTGGGAGGCGGATGGCTCGGAGGACTACGGCAAGCGTATCGATGAGATGACGCCCCTGGTGACGCCCCAGTACCGGGACTACCTGGTGGCCGACATGAACTTCAAGAACAAGGAAGGGGAGTTGATGGGGAGGAGCCGCTATGCCCTCGAGGTCCCCGGGCGAGCGATGTACACGCCGGATGCTGCCGATCTGGTGACCAGCACCGGCAGCGGAACCTGGGTGGTGAAGGTAGCCGTGACCATCGTTGAGCGGGTCGCGAACACCGAGGTGAAGCGCACCACGATCGAATATCCGCTGAAGGTGCGCCGCGGCAACATCTCGCCGACCAAGAACCTCTGGGGACTGGTGCTCGACGGCTACCCCGAGGGCCAGGAGCCACGGGTGATGGCCGAGGAAGACATCAACATAAGCGTTCTGGACTGATCTGCATGCGACACCGAACACCCACCACCGTCGTCACATCGCGAGCCGCCACGTGGATGGCCGGCATGCTCCTGGGGGCGTTGCTCGCCGTGAGCCCGCTGCACGCTCAGGAAGGCTCCGAGGACGGGCCGGGCGCCTCGACGACGTCCGGTTGGAAGACCATGCCCTACCGGGGCGTGCCGATCCAGATCACGCTCAAGGCGGGCGAGGAGTCGATCTTCCGCTTCCCCTGGCGAGTCGAGATGGGCACCTCCGGCGACATGCTCGACATGGTCCGCATGCCGTCGATCGGGGACTCGACCTACTTCACGCCGATCGGTGAATTCGCACGAGCGCGGTTTCACGCGGAAGACATGGACAGTGGCGCCGTGTTCCTGATCGACATCACGTCGGCCGCGGACGCGGTGCCCCAGATGCTCGCGTTCGTGGATGCCAGGGCGGAGGATCTTCCGCCACCCGTGGTCGCCGCCGGAGAGCCCTCCGGAGCCGGCGAGCGATCCCGGGATGTCGAGACGGGAACCCACAGCCTCGTGGCCCTCGCCCGGTTTGCGCTGCACAACATCTACGCGCCGGAGCGTCTGATCGAACCGCTGCCCGGCGTGTCCGAGCACAGGCTCGGAGAGCCCGTCACGGCAACCGACATGATCCCGGGAGCGGTGGTGCACAGCACCCCGATTGCCGAGTGGATCACCGCGGACGGGCGCTACGTCACCGCGATACAGCTCACCAACAAGAGTCCGTACGGCATCGGGCTGGACCCGCGGAACGTGCGTCATACCGAGCAGTGGGTGGCGAGCGCCTTCTGGACGACGTCTCTGACGGCCAGCGGGTCGCTCGGAGACACCACGACCCTGGTGGTGATCGCGGAGACGTCATGGCGCGAACGTCTCCCCACCACGCTGGCCTCGAAGGAGCGATAGGACATGCCGGCGAAGAGCACGACCAACATCCTGCTTCCCGCGGCAGCCTTGGTTTTTCTGTTGGGCATTGCGGCGCTCGCCTACTTCTCGACGAGAGACCGGGGTGCCGAATCGGCGGCTTCGGCTACCCGAGCCGGTGTGCCGGTCGCGACGAGCGTGGACGGCGACAGGCCGGTGAACAGCATCATCGCCCTGAGAGGTCAGGCGCTGAAGAATGAGGCGCTGATAGAGGAGACGTTGGCTGCCAACGAGGCACTGCGCCAGGAGCTGGCGCAGAAGGAGGAGCAACGCAAGACGGATCTGGAAGCGCTCCAGGCAACGGTGCGGGACGGCCAGGCCGAGACGGAGCAGGAGAAGCAGGCCTTGATCGATGCCATCGGCGAACAGCTGACGAGCAGCTCGGAGACCATGATGGACATGGTCAGCTCGCTGGAGCAGCGCGTGCGCCAGTTCGAACGCGTGGAGAGTGATGCAGCGGGCATCGAGATCGGTAACGAGTCCCGGCGTTACGCCTCGGGTGAGCGAATCGCCGGAACAGAGCACTACGACATCGTCTTCGTGCGATCGCTGGATGAGCGTGCCGCCTACGGCGGGCAGGCGCCCGATGAAGGGGTCGTGGGCCGGGTAGCCCGAACCACGAACGGGCTGGCCAGCGGCGGCATCCTGCGCAACGAAGGTGTGCCGCCTTCACCCGGTTCGAGCACGGTAGCCGGCAATGCGCGGCCGATCGCGCGCACGGATCCGAACGTGCGCAGCTCGATCGCACGCGCACGCCAGGAGAGGGCGGACAGCCTGGTTCGGGAAGAGATCGCCGAACAGGAAGAGGCGAAGAGCCAGCCGTTCTTCACGCTGCCCGACATGTCGGTACTCGGACGCTCGAGCTCGTTGACGGCCCTGTACGGGAAGGTCTATCCGGACGACGACATCGTCAACCCGGCACCGATCAAGATCATCGTGGGCCGGGAGAACCTGACAGCCAACTTCAAGCAGCTGCCAGCAGAGATCGAAGGGATGATCTTCGGAGGCTATGCGGTCGGCGACAGGACAGGCGCCTGCGTGACGGGCAACCTGACCGCTGCCCTGTTCGTCTTCACGGACGGTACGGTGCGCAACGCCTACGTCGGCGATCCAGGGGCGCGTCCGGCCAACAAGGCCTACCGGGACGATTCGATCGGCTACATCACCGACCCGTGGGGGAATCCCTGCATCCCCGGCAAGCTGATCACCGATGCGCCCAAGCAGCTGCTGGCGCTCACGGCGCTCGGAGCCGCCGAGGGCTACGCACGAGCCCTGCGCCAGCAGGAGATCGACACGAGCGTGTTCACGGGAGACGAGGGCACCAACGTTGTCGAGACGGTCAGCGGCAGTGCCTCCGCGTTTGCCAGGGCGAATGGCATCTCGTCGGGGCTTGAGGAGACCACCGAGTGGCTGCGGGAGCGCTACGGGAAGATCTTCGAGGCCTACTACGTGCCGGCCGGGGTCTCGGTGGCCATCCACCTGGCACAGGAGCTTCGACTGGACAAGGCGCCCGATGCGCGACAGATCCGATACCAGCAACAGGGGAAACGACATGCACGTCTGGACTGACATCACGAATGCCGCCACGCGCGCGCTACTGACGGCGACGCTGGGCGTGCTGGCGGTGGGGTGCACCACATCGCCCAGCAACGTCATCCGGCAAGGCGAGGGACCCACGGTGCTGGAGATCATGCGCGGTGAGCACGATGTCGACGAGGCGCGTGCGAGCAGCGCGGCTTCGGAGCGAGGGGAGGCGCGCCATCAGCGCACGGAACTGGTTCGCGCAGCGCTGGTCGATTCGAACAACGAGGGCTACACCCGCGACTCGGTGAACGAGATCAGGAACCTCTTCCCGACGTTGCCCAACCGAACGATCAGCCTGTACGTCGAACCCCACCTGGTGCGGGAAGCAAGCACCGGTGAGTTCCTGCCGGTGCCCGGGTATTCGACAGCATTCCCACTGTACTCGCGCGTGCAGTTCGCCTTGCCGAGCGAGATGCCGGCCACCCGTTCGAGCGAGACGGGGCGCTTTCCCGCAGGGCGGGCGTCGGATACCGGAACACCCTTCGCCGACACCGATATCAAGCGGTAGCGGGCACACGCGATTTGCAAGGGGTCTTACCAGCACCGTCCGAACGGTGCGCCAACGCGGCGGAACCAGGAGGTCTGCCTGATAGCTTCCCTTGCGGTATCCGCCAGGACGGGAACGGGGCGGGACCGGAACGGCCACGAACCATCCACCCCTACGCTCAGACGAGCCAGACCACCTCGGCAGCATGGACACCAAACGCATCGAGACCGAACTGGCTGGCCCCAGCGAGACGAACCCGGAAGATGCACGCGTGCCTGCCGGATCGGCCTGGAGCCGGATGAGCGAGCGCTTCGCACAGGTGTTCGGCGGATCGGCGGCCAACCGTGACACGGCAAGGAAGACGTCCAGCGTGCGGTACCGAACGCTGATCGATGACTGTCCGTGGACGGAGTACCTGCCCGATCGTCGGCAGATCCTGTTCTCGGACGGCATGACGGTCATGGCAGGGTTCGATATCCAGCCGATCCCGCTGGTCGGCACGTCGGACGAGATGATCGCGCGACAACTGCACCGTGTTGCCCGCGCGGTGCTCGAGATCGTCCCGCAAGGAAAGCAGAACCCCTGGGTGGTGTCACTCTACGGCTACCTCGATGAGCACCACGCCGAGGGTGATGATACGGCCAGGGCGGACGGTGGCGTACAGCGTGCCCACCTGGTGCTCTACAGGCGCTACGAGAGCCCCACCAGCCCCAAGTCGGGTGTGGATTCGTGCGACGAGCTGGACGAGCTGTGCACCCGCCTTGGTGACGCCCTTGGGCGTGAGCGCATCGTCTGCACACGAATGAGCGGGGAGTCCTTCTACCGGTGGCTGGCGCGGTGGTTCAATCCTGATCGAACCGGCGAGATCCCCGCCTACCCGGGTGATGACGACCTGCCGATCGGCTCGGCCCTGGGCGAAAGCCTGTGCCTGTCGCCTCCGTTGCTCGATGTCGACAGCAGCGTCTGGTACTTCGGCGATACCCCGTGCATCGTGCTGTCGATGGAGAGCTTGACGGCGATACCGGTGCCCGGAGCGATCATGAACGTCCTGGGCACACACGTACAGACGTCGGGTGCACGCGTGACGATTCCGACCGAGGCGATGGTGGCGATGACGGTGGTGTTCGACAGCGACGCGCGCCGCGAGCTGGTGAAGCGTGGGGTGGAGCAGCCGGTGTTGCCGATGAGCCTGGGAATCTACTTGCGCGCCCCGACGCTTGAGCGGTTGAAGGTCACCGCCCGGTCGGCCAGTGCAGCGTTTCGAGCAGCCGGCGTGGCCACCAGCGACCCGTTCGTCCAGGAGCC
Organism: Prasiola linearis; assembly: GCA_032356305.1. Classification (NCBI taxonomy): domain Eukaryota; kingdom Viridiplantae; phylum Chlorophyta; class Trebouxiophyceae; order Prasiolales; family Prasiolaceae; genus Prasiola; species Prasiola linearis. Next base: position 7,803 of record JAULKR010212539.1, on the reverse strand, counting down.
CGCGATACGCGCCTCGAACGTGATCCGGTTCCTGCCAGGCGTCATCAAGCCCTCGATCGAACGTCGGGCCCGACGACGGGCACGGCTGGTCAACATCGAGGACATCCTGCGCATCGCACCGATCTATCAGCGCGCATGCGCACCGGTCGAATCCGAGCCGTAGCCCGTGACAGGACCCGACGTCCATGCGGACGTGCAGGGCGAGACGATGCCGCTTTTTTCGAGACTGAACACATGAATGCACGACAACAACCGGACAGCCTGGAGCTGTCCAAGGCTCGGGAAACGCTTTCCAGCAAGCAATGCGATGTCGATATCGCGGATGCCTACGTGCCCGACACGATCACCCCGTGCGAGGAGTCGAAGGTCGGAACGTTCGGGGAGCTGCTGAGAAAGGTTCTGCCTGTTCTGGATCGTCCGGCAGCGTCACGCCAGCGGGAGGGGCAGTCGCGCCGCCGTTCGTTCACCGACGAGCTCCCCTGGGTGAAGTACCTGCCCGATGACGGGCAGTTCGCGCTGGACGACGGCGTCAGCAAGATGGCCTGCTACGACCTGGTACCGGTGGCCACCGAAGGGCGGTCGGTGTCGATCCTGAGACGCATCGTGCAGGACCTGATGCCGATCCTGCACGGGCTCATCCCGGAGCACGACCAGAACCCGTGGGTGATGGGCATCTACGGCTACTTCGATCAGAGCATCGACGATGCCCTGGAGGTCATGGAGGAGTACCAGCACCCGCGGGCACGCGGCTCCGCCTACTCGGTCGACTACATGCGGCGCATGCGAGAGCACTACAGGGACGTGTCGAGAGCGGGTGGCTACTTCCTGGACGAGGTCGTGTCCGGATCGGTGTGGGGCGGGCAGACGCAACGCGTGCACATCGTGCTGTTCAGGAAATACGCAAGGCCTCGAATACCGGAACGCGACGTCGACCCGATCGCCGAGCTGGACGATGTCTGCGGCCGGCTGGAGAACGTGCTCGGATCGATGGGCGTGAAGCACCTGCGCATGGACGGCGAGCTGTTCTACAACTGGATGAGCGCCCGGTTCAACCCGCGACCGGCTGCCTGCGATGGCGATCCGAAGCGGCTCAAGGAGTTCGCGCCCTACCCGGGCGACGACAACCTGCCCTACGGGTCGGATCTGTCCGAAGCGATGTGCCTGACGCCGCCGGTAGTCGACGACAAGAACGGCATCTGGTACTTCGACGGCATGCCGCACGTGGTGTTGCAGACCGAATCGATCGTCAACGTTCCCACACCGGGCGCGCTGACAGGCGAGATCGAACGGCACGACAAGCGCAACACCACCATCGATCAGCTGCCCGAGGGCACGATGATGGCGCTGAACATCATCTTCACACCGTCGGACAAGACCGTCTCGGGCGTGGAGTCGGTGCGTGATGCCTCCTACGGGGACAGCGAGACGGCCCGGGCGACGCGCAAGGAGGCGGCGAACGTCCTCGGACACCTGGAGGACACCCAGGAGCCCATGTACCCGGCGGAGCTGGCGTTCTACATCCGGGCTCCGACGCTTGTCCGCCTGAGGGAGGTCGTCGCCGATTCGGAGACAGCCCTCAAGCGAGCCGGCATCAAGGTGTACAAGCCGTTCATGGCGCGGGACCCGGTGCGGACGGGCAACTTCCTTCGCTCGCTCCCCGGTGTACTGAAACCGGGGATCGACCAAGACGCCACCCGGCGCGCCAAGCTGATGCACGCGAACCACATCATGCGCCTGGCGCCGATGTTCGGCCGCGGCCGTGGGTCGGGGCGTCCGGGGATGGCGATGTTCAACCGTTCGGGGGAGCCGCTGTTCCACGATCTGCTCTCGCGCGAGGAGAATCAGCTGAACGGGCACACCTTCATCTACGGCGTGTCCGGCTCGGGCAAGTCGGCGGTGACGATCTCCATGGTCGACTCGGCGCTGGCGATGCATCGCCCCCGGGTCGTGGTGATCGATCTGGGCGGCTCGTTTCACCCGCTGGCCATGCATGCCAAGCGCATGGGGCTGACCACGCACGTGATGCAGATGAACATGCAGACCCGGGAGACGATGGCGCCGTTCGCCGACGCGATGATGCTGGTAGGTGTGCAGGCCGACCCGACCGCGGTGAAGGAGGAGGAGAGCATCGAGGAGGACATGGAGAGCTTCGCCACCGGGGCGAAGGGGCTCAGCGCCGAGGAGAGGGCCAAGGCGGAGCGAGACGTGCTTGGTGAGCAGGAGATCATCGCCCGCCTGATGATCTCCGGGCAGAGCGGGAAGGATGTCGAATCGGCCACGCTGAAGATCGCGATCCGGCGCGCCATCCTGGACGCCGTCGACAGGGTCGCCCGAGGCGAGGTGAAGAGCTCGGTCCCGCGCCCGCAGGACGTGGCCGATTCGCTGGAGGCGATCGCCAACGACAAGAAGAACGAGGACAACCGCGCCGCCATCATCGAGATGGCGAACGCGATGCGCCTGTTCTGCTCGGGTCTGGACGATCACCTGTTCAACCGGGACGGCAAGCCCTGGCCGGAGGTCGATTTCACGCTGGTGGATCTGGCGGACGCGGCGAAGGCCGGGCGCTCGGCCACGCTGATCCTGACCGTGGTCAGCCTACTGACCCAGGTGGACCGGATCGCGGAGCGTGACCAGCACAAGGGGCGCCCGACGCTGTTCATCGTGGAGGAAGGGCACACGGTCACCGGACAAGAGCTGCTGATGTGGCTGCTGATGAAGATCGTGAAGATGTGGCGAAAGTTCGGTGCCCATCTGTGGCTCACCACGCAGGAGATCGAGGACGTCCCGCCGGATGTCAAGCGGATGATCGGCATGATGGAGAACTGGGTGGCGATGAACCTCTCGGCCCAGGATGTGGAGCTGACGCGCGATTTTCGTCCGATCACCGACGAGCAGGGATCGATGATGCGCCAGTGCCGCATGTCCAAGCGGGTTTTCTCCGAGGGAACCCTGCTGACCTATGGCGGGGGGGTCAGCCAGTTCCGCTCGGTGCCGCCGGCGCTGACGCTTGCACTGGGGATGACGGCGCCCGAGGAGAAGGAACAGCGCGCCCGCATCATGGCCGAGACCGGCATGAGCGAGGAGGAGGTGTTCTACCAGATCGAGAAGGAGATCAAGGCACAGCGGCTCGCCAACGCACCGGGGCTGATGGGCAAGAAGCGCAAGAAGTCGAAGAGGCGAGCCGCATGAACCTGACATACCCCGTGCGGCCGATGCTGCGAGCAGCCACGCTGTTCATCGGTCTCTGGTGTGCGCCGAGTGCGTTCGCCCAAAGCACGCTCTTCGTGATCGTTTCCGATCAGCACCCGCTGGAGGACCTGGAGGCATTGCTGCCGCGGGTGGACATCCCGGTGTTCGTGATCGATCTGGACAGGGTCGGACAGATCACCGAGGAGATCCGTGAACCGCTGCTGTACATCGAGAAAATGACCGAGATGCAGCTGGCGGCCTCGCGGATGGAGATCGATCGGACGATCAAACGCGAGATCGCGAAGCGACAGGACGAGGTTCAGGACCAGTACAGCCGACAGGTCGTGGGTAGCGAGATCATGACCCGCTACGGGGTATCGACACTGCCCGCGGTCATCGAGCTGGATGAGCGCGGAGACTATCGACTGGCGCAAGGCGTGCCCTCTCTCGAATCGGCCATCGGCGCGATCGAGGAGCAGCGCTACCTGCGAGCGCCGCCCGCGTTGGGCAAGGCGGGTGCGAGCAAGGGGTCGGCGCTGCAGGCGATCGAATCGGTGCAGGCCGAGCCCGCCAGCACGTCGCCGTCCACCGGCGGTGGCGCCCTGCTCAGGCGAAAGGGCGGTGAAGAAGCGGGGCCTGCACCCGTTGATGCGGATGGAGGCGCCGCGCAGGGCGGATCATCCCTTCGAACCGAACCCACCCGCTACAGCGTCATGGACGCCATCGTCGATGGCTCCTCGAGCGCATCCTACAACTGCATCGATCTGTCCATTTCCGGGGTATGCATCTACGTGGTAGTTCGGGTGTACGTAACGCTGTTAGGTCTGTCCGTGGAGGTCAGCGCCGAAGCCTCGCTTGAACTGACCCACTCCAACCCGGAGCTGCTGATCAGCTCCTACAAGCGCCTGGGCGCCTCTCCGATCGACGAGGCAAAGGCGCTGCTCGCCGACCTGCAGTTGAGTGTTTCAGGCGCTGCGATCGATGCGGTAAGCAAGCAGGGCGTACCGAAAGACTACGACGATCCGACCCGGTGGGCTGCGGCGAGCGGTGAGCGGCGTGCCGGTGATGAGGCGCGTCATGCAGCGCCGAAATCCACCACTCGCTATCACGAGGTGGAGGCGATCGGCCACCCGGGAACGATCCTGTCCTACATGCGGGAGGGCGACAACGATTTCGTGTCGCAGTACGCGGACAACCTGCAGCAGGCGCCGGCGAACATCGGCGATGGCGTAGGCACGGCGGCGGCCGGTTTCGCAGGCTCCCTGCAGGCCGCTGCAGACGAGTCGGTGGGCGTGTCGGGCAACGAGAGCGCCTACCAGTACGAGGATGCGGCAGGGCTGGTGCGCACCGTCGAGGGCTCGGAGTTGCTCGCGATCGCCGAGGCGCAGTTCGACAACGGGCTGCTCGACGCTGCAGCGGATCTGCTGGGCGCCGCCTCGACGCTTGCCGGTTATTGGGACACCTGGCAGACCATCTCCAACCCGTCGATAGCAGGCATCGCGAACGAGGCCGGCGTGAGCATGGGTGCCTTCGAGAGCGGCGAGGAAATGGCCGGCATGATGGATGCGGTGGGCGGGGTCATGAGTGCTGCCGAAGGGTTGAGCATCGAAGGGCTGGGAGGAGGGACGGACCTGTACAGCTTCTGCCCCAATCCTGCGAACTTCATGGCGCCCTACCTGGCCTCCGGATTCGATCTGATCCAGTGGAAGTTCAACCTGCCGGAGATGGTCTACCCGCAGACCTACGCGCCGCCGCTGCCGTTCTACGCCGACCTGTACGTGGGACAGGTCGCCAGCCTCACCACCGAAGGCGGGGAGGACGGTGATTCGTTCGAGGCGAACGGGCCGAATGCCTGGGGATCGATCTACCCCCGGCAGGGATTCGTGACCCAGCCCGATGAGCTGAAGGCGGCAGCGGTCGCCGCGGCGCGAGCCGCCCACGTGGTGACGCGCAAGGATCAGCTGCATGTCTACTCGGCGATTCCGGATCTGGAGAGCGAGGACATGCCGTACCTGGACGTCACGCCTCCGCCGCCCTACAGCCCGATCGATCCGGTAAGCGGGCGATTCCAGATGGTGGCGCCGCAGCTGGACGATGCCTGCTACGTGTTCGGTGAGAACGACAGCTCGATCAGGCCCTGGTCGCAGAACCGCCAATCGGACGATCAGGCCTACGTGTTCGCCTTCTGGCGTCAGTACTCGTGCTGCCCGGAACCCGAGCCCGGAATCGCGGTGTACATGACCGTCGTCCCGGTCGGGAAGATCTCCGATCTGGACATTCAGATACTGGAGTGATGCCGATCATGAGCGCAACTGAAGAGCCGAGGTTCTTTCGCCGTCACCGGTGGACCATGCGCCTATCGATCCTTGCACTGGCCATCACGGGCGCGGTCGTGCTGCAGGACGGGCTACCCGAAGGCTGGATGCGGTTCGGTCACGGCTTTCTGACCCTGCGGCTGTTGCTGTGGGTGGGGCTGGCCACGGTGCTGTTCGATCGGGTGAGCAAGCCGTTGCTGGTGCGCATCACCCGCTCGGTCGAGTATGTCGAGAGCGTGCGAGATCGACGATTCCGGCTGCTGTTCTGGGTCGTCCTGATCGAGCTGGCGCTGGCCACCACCACGTTCGGCATCTACTGAAACGCCTGATCCCGGCGGGTACATCCGGCCGGGCAACGAACACCGAGAAACGACATGAAAGGGTATCGACCATTCACGCGCCGGTTGCCGGCGACCATCGCCGCGCTGGTTCTGACAGGAGCCACGCTGCCGTGCGGCGTGGCCCGGGCGGACGGCACGCCGGCCTTCTCGACGCTCTACTACGAGTTCGGCGGCGGTAGCCCGATCTCCGGGGCCATGAACCCGATCGCCATCCCGCAGCAACTGGGGTTGAGCGCGCCGCGGCTGCCGAGCAGCTGTGACATCTGGGACAACCGCAACAACCTGGAGGGGTACTGGGATGCGGTGGTGGAGTACTACGTGGACGAGCAACTCGACGAGCTCAAGGGCATGGCGGCAGGCATGGTGGCGATCGTGCGCAATGCCGACGAGATGATCGCGGTGTCGATCCTGCAGCGCGCGTTGCCGGGCATGTACGACTGGATGACCAACATGCTCGGCAATCTGGATGTGCGCATGCAGGTGGCCAAGAACAGTTGCGAGGCGGCGGTGGCCAAGATGGACGGCGGCACAGGCCCCCTGGCGGCCTGGACCAACATCAGCGGCTCGGTGGCCTGGCAGGAGGAGATGACGAGCAGCGAGGACATCGATCCGAATCCGGACAGCACGGCCAAGCATGCCGAGGGGGACAGCACGCTGCTCGAGGTTCACAAGGGCATCGACGAGCTGTCTTACGACACGCCGATTCCGTGGTTCGGGGGGCCGAAGGGGGCGGACCCCGACAAGCCGCTCAGGCTGGTAGGTGACATCGTCTCGGCAGGCTACGCAGCTGCATCGTCCACCCGCTACGTCGGGGTTCCGATCGTGCCGACCGCCACCTTCTCACGCGAGCGGCTGGGGGGCGCGGCGGTGGCCGCGCCCACCCGGTTGTCGAGAATGTTCCCCGGCTCCGAGGACGCGGCCACGTTCGCCAACGAGGTGCTGGGCGAGGAGATGATCCTGTACTGCAAGGAGGCGGGTTGCGATAGCGAGTACACCCCGGGTATCGGTCTTCGAAAGGAGTACGAGCGCCAGTACGAGACGCTCACCAAGGCCTGGAATGTCCTGCTGGCGGCCAACGCGAACCCGGCGGTCAAGCGCCCGACGATCACCGAGCTGGACGCGGTGTCGAGCGACCGGGTCCGGGTCACGCTCGATGCGTACCTGGCCCTTCTTCGCCTGGGTGAGGATGGCGAGACGTTCATGTACCGGTACATCTCCGAGGTCGCGCTGGAGAACACGGTGGACAAGGGGTTTGCCCTGCGCCAGATGATCACCTCGGGCGCCATGACACCGGAGGTGAGGTCCTACAGCCTGACCAGCGACAAGGCAGGACTGCTCGCCGACGCCGCGTTCAACGCGATCCAGGATCTGACCATGGAGGTGGAGATCAAGAAGAGCCTGACGTCCAACACGTCCAGCGCGCTACTCCAGGCGGATGCTCAGGCGCGGGAGGGCGGCGCGGGCATCGGGCTGGGAAGCAGCGGTTCGGCCACCCGGACCGAAGTGCGCGGCGGCACGGTCATCAAGTGACCGGTCAGCCTGCTCGACTCACCCCGTTCGATCGCTGACCAGAGCATGCCGGTCGAACAAGGCCGGCATCGCATCACCACCCAGGAACTCATCTCATGTTGATCGACGGAACACTCCACCTCTGGACCTCGCTGGTCGGCTGGCACTACTACAACGTGGTGTGGGGCGTGCTGGTGTCCTCCGGTGTCGCCCTGCTGCCCGTGGCCGGCATGGTGATCGATCACCTGATCGACGTGCGCTCCAGCAACTCGATGCTCTCCACGGATGGGGACAGCGTGCTGGCGCCCCTGGAGGTGCAGGTTTTCACGATGATCCTGGTGCTGCTGCTGGTGGTGCGCCCGTCAGGACTCGCCGCACTCGGCCCCACCACGTTGCAGTACCAGCCGGAGACGGTCACCTTCACGGACGGCACCTTCGCGAACGTCTAC
>JAULKR010212428.1:0-15824 GCA_032356305.1 Prasiola linearis | reverse complement strand
GCGTGACAGCTTCATCATCAGGTTGGCGGGGGTCGCCACCACGACATTCTGGGCATACAGCGCGATCAGCGTGAATGCGACCGGCATCAGCAGCAGCGGCGCGACGGCCAGGGGCGGCCGCCCCCATGCCGAAGCGGTTGCGCTGGCACAGGCGGGTGACGATGCAGCGGGCGCTACGATGTACACCACGCTGGAACCATGCGCGCACAAATCGCCACGCGGGCCATGCTGCAGCGACCTGATCTGCGCGGCGGGCCTTTCGCGGGTAATCATCGGAACCGGCGATCCCGATCCACGAACAGCGGGCGATGGTCTGGCCCGAATCGCAGCGGCGGGTATCACGGTAGAATTGCTGGAAAATCCGGCAGCGGTCGAAAGTTTGCGGGGGCATCTCTTCCGCCAGAACCTCGGCCGTCCGTACGTTACGCTGAAACTGGCCATGTCGCTGGATGGCTGTATCGCCCGTGCCGATGGGGAAAGCCGCTGGATTACCGGCGATCTCGCACGGGCCCACGTTCATGCCCAGCGCGCGCGCAACGATGCCATACTGGTCGGCGGCGGCACCTGGCGAACGGATCGGCCTGCACTGGATGTAAGGCTGCCGGGACTGGCCGATCGCAGCCCGGAACAATGGGTGCTGACCAATTCGGACAATCCAGACGGCGCACGAACCATCGCTGCGCCCGAACATATCGCACGAATCGAAGGCGCGAATTACCTTTACGTCGAAGGTGGAGCAACCACGGCCGCCAGCTTCCTGAAAGCAGGGCTGGTCGATTGCCTGCATCTGTATCGCGCGCCGATCCTGATTGGCTCGGGGCTCAGTGCTCTGGGTGATATCGGTTTGGCGGGTCTGGATGACGCCCATGGCCGCTGGCGGCTCCGTCGGAGGCGACGACGGCTCGGGCACCGCGAGCGTGAGGGTCGAGCCGAACCCGTTCCGGAGCCCATAACCCTCGTCGCCGAAGGGACCGCGGGTCGCGCCCACCGCGGTGAGCGTGGTCTGAAGCGTGTAGCGGTCCGGCAGAAGGACGCCCGCCGAGAAGCTGTTGTTGCCGTCGTTCGGCATCCCGCCCTGCTGCTCCGCGTCGGCGATCAGCCCCGCCTGCTCGCCGCTGAACGTGGTGGAAGCGAGGCTGGAGGTGAAGAAGAGCATCCCGCCGACGCCAAGGTCCAGCGTGTACTCCATTTCCTCCTCCAGATCGAAGGACCAGATGAGCTCCAGCCGGTTGTTGCCGCTGCTGTAGACGCCCACCTCGTCGCCGCTGAGCAAGAACGCGGCGTCCCCCGTGATCCTGTAGACGCCGGGCGTTCGCGTGAGCACGAGGCCGACGTAGCCCGTGGAGGTGGAGGTCACGAACCCGCTTCCGGCGGGAACGGACGTCGCGACCTCGGTGGTGCCGGGGAGGAACGCGTTGACCACGGCGTCGTCGAAGGAGGTCGCGGCGCCATCTTCACCGGGAGGCGGATCCAGCGGCGTGACGCTTGTACGCGAGGGGAGGGTTGCGTCGAAACTCTCATTCAGAGGCAGCGCGACGGCTCTTCCGATGGGGAGAACCAAGGCGACAATGACCAAGGGTTTGGAAGGACAGACGTGGCTCTGCGGATGATCGAGTTCGGCGGAGGGGTGCCTCTATCATCGTCTCGACGCGCCTTAGATTCACCGGTGCCATGCCTCACTACAGAACACGGTTCGACGGAGAGTAGAGAGGTTCTTGTAGCGTCTGCTTTTGGGGGTTCGCGTCCCCTTCCGGGCGGGCGAGTGGCCTTGGCAGTGAGGAACGCCGATGGTTCGCAGGACTCGCACTGCACCAGCACGCCGAACGACCACCTGCGCCTCCCGGGGAATCTCCTGTGCCGACTTCTCTCAACGTCCCACTCCTCCTGACCTTCACCACGGTTGCAGCCGCCGTTGCCGGGGCGGCACTGATCTGGTCGCCGCCGGCAGAGACTGCGGCATCATCCACCCACGATCATGTGACGGACGGCGCTGCCGAGGGGCTTGCGGTGCCTGCTGAAGCACGGGCCCCCGATGTCCATGCAAGCGGAGAAAGCCCTCGGAAGATCGCTAGTCCACATGCTCTCCGAGCGAAAGACATCCCTTCAAGCTCGCCGCACTCGCCTTTATCTGCTGCGAAACCGCAGCTCGGCGGTCCTCCAGAGCCTGCTCTTCAGAGTGTCCCAGCAGCTGGACTTTCAGTTCCTAGCAGCTCCGAGAGACTGACGGTGCCAGACGTGAAGCAGCCCGAGGACGAACAAGAGCATATTACCCGTGGACCGAACACGACGAGGCCCACGGAGCAGCCGCGCCGTTGGGAGCACGTGGTCCTCCGTCGACACGTTTTCGATCAGTCATCCGAGCGATCGAGAACCCTCAATGCGGGGAACCCGAGCGGTGTTGCAATCGATAAAACTCCGAGTAGCGCCCCCTTCGCCAATCTGCCACCTCCGGCAACAGCGAGCGACGATCAAGCAGCGGCGGGGCAGCCGTCCCAACCCTTACCTCCAGTGCAGGTGGCCGCGGACTCAGGTGGAGCAGACACCGCTGGATCGTTAGAGCACGGCGGTGAGCCACTCGCAACCGGCTCAGACCTGGGAAAGAACAAGCAAGTCGAGAGTCCTCAAGAGCCAAAGGTCGCAGAAGCCAGCTCCTCGCCGAACGATGATTCAGCCACCTCCGCTGAAGATGGACCGGGCGATAAGCCAGTTGAAGGATCTACACCGGAAGTGGGAGTCCATCGGCGGAATCTCATCTGGTTTAATGCACTTCTCTTCCGAGAAATGCCACCGGATGTGCGTCAGAACGAATCCTTTCCAAAACTGCGAGTGGTGTACGGAACCGAGATCTGGGGCCGAGGACAGAGTAGCGAAAGGCCGATTGAATCCGGCATACGCCGCATCGCATTCAGGGCTGAACCGAACGAGCTTCTTTGCTATGACATTGAGCATTGGCCTCTCCACCCAGATAAGCCGGAAGAGTTTGAGGAGAATCTGACGAAGTTCCTCCAGATCATCGAATGGACGAAATCTGAACGTCCCGATGTTCGCGTCGGATTTTACGGTGTAGTGCCCAATGTCAATCCGCAGGTGTCGCGCCTTCCGCACGATCACCCCCGCCAAATTGCGTCTCGAAAGCGCAATGATCTTCTTAAACCGTTGGTCGATGCGGTCGACGCGCTCTTTCCGACCGTCTACACCGTCACTCCCTATGAAAAGGAGCCTCTCTGGCGGATCTGGTTCGAGGGCGTCCTCCTCGAAGCGCGGCGGATCGGTCCGAAGAAGCCGCTTTACCCGTTCATGTGGTTCATGTACCACGGTGGAATCATCCCTGAACGTCGCGGAATGCCACTCGAACCAGAGTTCTGGGCAACCCAACTCGACATTGTGGAAGAGCTCGCCGACGGCGCCGTGATCTGGGGAGGCTACAAACAGCCGTGGAACCCGGATGTCCCCTGGTGGAGAGAACTCGAGTCGCGGCTACCTTCGAACATGCCTGCCCCGGGGTTTGACTGAAGAAGCTACGATCCCGTCCCCGAACCCGGCGCGAGCGACACCCGCTGCGTGCCCTGAGGCAAGCGACTCAAGGAGACGTATGAACGTTTGGATCGAAAACTCGACCTGGAATAACATTGGCGACGCATTCTATCAGTGGCCACTCAAGCGACTGTTTGAAGAACTCGTCGGAAGAGAAAATGTCGCCTCCGGCGAGGGGCCGATCTCCCGCGGCTTCAGGGCGACCGGAGCTTCCGCAGCCAAAGCGTTCACGCTGCTCGGCCACCAGCAGAGCGACCTTCATGTCTTCAGCGGCCCGATCCTAAAGCATTTTGACGAAGTTTATCGGGAAGCGGTCGAACGGCTGTCGCTACGCGGCGAGAGGTATGCACTGGTAAGCGTGTCTTCGGCTGAGGCTAGCGCAGAACAACTAGATGCCGCACGACGTCTACTGCAAGAGTTCCCACCAGTCGCGTTTTCAACGCGGGACCCACAGACCTACGAGAACTTTAAGGACCACGTCCCATCTGCCTACAACGGTATTTGCTGTGCTTTCCTCGCGGCAGATCTACAGATCCCCAAAAATGATCTCGAGGAACCGTATATTACCTCGAGTTTCTATCGTGGGCCGGAGCCAAGCATCTCGATCGACAGCCGAGAACCTCTACGTGTCTCGTTCGAGGCTAGGCGCCCGCTGTTGGGGCTCAAATGGCGCTACGGAAGACACCTCGAGCACCGTCGCTCAGTCCCGGAGGAGGTAGGCGGGTTCAAGATAATACGAACCCACCAAAGCATCAGCTACCGCTTTCATCATCTGAACTTCAATTATCCGAGTACGTTTCTAAGCTATAACCCGATCAGCTATTTCTCACTCTACGCCGGATCTTCTCTTACAGTTTCGGATCGCGTACACGCCTGTGTCGCGACGCTTGCAATGGGTCGCCCGGCTGCATTACTCTACTCTGGCGAGAGATGCGGCCTCTTCGATCGATTTCAGTTGGAACACTCCGGCGGCCAGATCATGCGTCTTGAGAAGGATCGAATTGCTTCCGAGAAAGCAAATATGAAATCCTACCTGCAAGATGCTCTCAAATCGATGGCGTGCTAGTACGCCATTTTCAAGACTAAGCCAATGCCACTCTACCTTATCCCTGTCGCTATTGTGTTCACAGGCTTGAGCGTAGCCGCGGCATACCGCTATGGACTTGTTCGTGTTCTGCTGATTACTTTGACGATCTGCGTGATCGCATCAACGGCCGTCGGCTTCTCCGGCATTTTAATAGCAAAGAACCTCCGGATCGGCCTAACGGTCGCAGTCTTCGCTGTCAGCTTCTACGTATTATCGACCCGGCGTCCGCAGTTTAACGCCTACATCGGGACGATTGTGGCATTCTTGACGCTTTTCACAGCATCGTCAGCATGGTCAGAAGCTCCACCCACTGCAGCCTTGTATAAAGGGTTGTTTGTGCTTATGGCGCTTTCTGGAGTTTTCCTTGCGTGGTCTCAACGTAGTGCAAGTGACGTGCTCGATATAGTGCGAAGCCTCTTCCTATCACTCCTGATCGTGAATCTCATCACATGGGGTGCTTCAATGCTGCAGGGCGGACTAAGCGGAGTGGTAGGACGGCTCGCTCCGATGGGGCTTAACGCTAATGGAGTTGGCGAAAGAGGCATGCTTCTCGCGATCTTCGCTCTCGCAATGATGAGCTACGAGGCCGGGCGTTGGAAGATCGCGGCTCAAGGCTCAGTCCTGCTTGGCAGTGTGGTGACGCTACTCAGCGGATCACGAGCAGCAGTGTTCGCAGGCTTAATCATGGCAGTGATTGTGATCGGCCCACGCATCAAAAGTTACGCGATCCCGCTCACGGCGGTAGCAGGCCTGTTCCTTCTTTTCTTCTACCTTTTCCCTGAGCTTAGCAAGCAAGATGCGATCGAGCGGCTTGACGATATTGAAGTTCTTGGGCGCTGGGCCTACTGGATGGACGGCCTCTCTGGATTCTGGCAGAATCCAGTTTATGGATCCGGCTGGATCGCGACGCTAGTTAACGGACGCTTGAGCAGCCAGAATGTGCATTCGATCTATGTAACTACGCTCAGCGAAACTGGACTCATCGGTGCTGTCTTCATGAGCGCAATGATGCTGACTTCCGCATACGCCTGCGTGGTGACGTACGTAAGACTGTCTACAAATCCTTTCTTATCACCTGTCGCTTATCGGCTCATGGCGGCACTTGTCTTCTTCTACTTCGCCAAGGGCCTCTTCGAGTCGGGACTCCTCTTCGGCACGAGTACCAGCGTTCTTCTAGGGTACTTTGCGATGGCAAGTTTCGGCTCTCCAGCGTTCCGTCCGATTGACGCGGCCAGAGGCTCCTGATGGCGCTACCGGAAACCCGTCAACCGAGAGTCTCCAACGGCCTCGGCCTGGCGGCCCTCCGCGGGGTGGCGGTGATGGGAAGTCAGACGGTTCTGATCAAGGGCGTGTCCTTCGTGGCGCAGATTGCCTTGGGATGGATGCTCGCTCCCGAAGCTTTTGGCCTCCTCAGCCTGGTCCTTTCGGTCTCTCTGCTGACACAGGTTTTAAAGGATGGGGGCACCAGTGATGTACTCGTGCAGGCGGGTACGGATTGGCATCGTTTGGTCTCCCCTGCCTTTTGGCTGTCAGTTAGTCTTGGTCTCTTTTCCAGCGTGGTCGTACTGCTGGTCGCGCTTCCGGCAGCATCGCACTTTCAGGATACGCTTCTGATCCCCCTCTTGGGGCTGATGGCTTTGGAGGGTTTCGTCACTTCATTCAGCGTCGTTCCGGCGGCTGCGCTCCAACGTTCGATGCGGTTTAAACGTCTCGCGTCGATCGAGATCTTCACCCAGTGCGGCATTTCGGCGGCGGCGGTTGTCCTTGCGGCGTCCGGGTGTGGCGTCTTCAGCTTCCTCCTGCCCCGTCCCGCCTTCGCTGCTCTCCGCGTGGGTCTGCTGTGGCTCTCGGATGGACCCCGAATCAGCCTCCAACCAACTACGAATGGGTGGATGGAGATACTCGAGAAGAGCTGGTACCTGATCGCCACCACACTTCTTTATCGCATCTACTCGCAGATCGACTACTTGGTCCTCGCGTTCTTCACGGATCAACGCGAATTGGGTATTTACTACTTTGCATTCAGTTTATCGATCCAGTCTGTAGCTCTTCTGTCCTCAAATTTGGGCATCGTATTTTTCCCGGCATTCGCGCGGATGGCGGACGAACCGGACCGGCAGTCCAAAGCATATGTGAGAACCTGCCACATCGTTGCCCGGATCGGGATCCCGGCTGTTGCTCTGCAAGCTGCCGCGGCAAACCCAGGCATGCTGCTTGTGTTCGGAGAGAAGTGGATCGAAGCAATCCCCCTCATTCAGCTACTGAGTCTCGGCCTCGGCTTCCGCATCGCAGGCGGGGTGGCAATGAGCTTGCTGAAGGCAAACGGCCGGTTCCGTCTGCTGTTCATTGTGAATCTCGTCAGCTCTCTGGCTGCAGTTGGTGCAGTTGTAGGGGCCGGCCTTATGGATACCGGATCGGCAGGAGTTGCGACTGCGATTTCGCTCTGGTCAGTGGCGTATGGACTCGGGACGCTCGCGGTCGCAAGCCGCAGCGTGGGCGGCTCCATCACGATGGTCTTTAGAGTCTTTTTGTTTCCCTTAGGTCTTGTCGCGGTGGCCGTTTTCCCGTGGTACCTGATTGATCTTCTTCTCTTCGAGCCTCACGACGTCCCTCCGCTTATCCGGCTGGCTGTAGTTGTGGTCGGTAGCATCATAAGTGTCGGTGTCTTCCTGTACAACTTCGACCGGGAGACTCTGACCTTGATCCCGAGCCTTGCTTCCCGCCGCGGGACGTGAACGCCGAGCCTGTCTCCGCGGAACCTTCTCATGATTGATTCTCAACCCGCCGTCGTCATGGATCAGGGCCACGCTAGGCTCCACTACGCGGTCCCGCTTTCAATTCATCGAGCGGGAATGCTCAGGGCCGCAGTGTGCGACTACTACAGTGATGGGGGCCCGTTGGATCGGACACTTCGGTCCTTGGCGGGCATCGTGTCACGGACCGCGTCTCAGCGCATGGCGGATCGCAACGCCGCCGACCTTCCGGCAAAAATCATCGTGCAGGACCGTGCTCGAACCTTGACTTTGGACATCGCCAGACACGTCTCAAAACGAGCCGCAAAGGAGCATTGGGACCGTTGGGCGGCATGGCGTTCGCCAAAGATTGCCAACACGGTGCGTAGAAGAGGGGCAAACATCCTCCATGGGTACATCTCCTCACTTCACCCGCCCTTACTTCGCCAGCTTCGGTCACGCGGAACTCGCTGCACAGGCGACCAAGTAATCGCGCCGACGCACGTTCTCCAAAGAGAACACCTGTTGCAGCAGGAGCGATTCGGGGATTGGGCTGCTGAGGGTCTGGAGATGGAGTTGGCCCGCCTCGCGTTACTTGAGCAAAAGACCTGGCCGCTTCTGGATCACATAACCTGCGCATCAAGCTTTGTACGATCTGGTCTCGTCGAGGCGGGCGTGGAAGGCGCCCGGATCACTGTGCTACCCTACCCCTTCGCACGTAGCCAGGTGGAAACCGGAATCAGTCCCGAAGGCCAACCAAACCACCCAATGACGGTGGGCTTTGTTGGTTCGGTTTCTCTACGAAAGGGAGCACCTTACTTCCTGAAGGTTGCTCGACGACTGGCTACACCGTCGCTACGATTTCAGATGGTCGGTCCGATCCAGCTTTCGGAACAGATCTTGCAGGAGTACGGCGACTGCGTCGACTTCGTCGGAGCAGTTTCCCGTCGAGACGTTCAAGATCGACTTCGCGGCTTTGACGTCTTCCTCTTCCCATCTACATGTGAAGGATCTGCTGGCGTCGTTTACGAGGCGGCGAACGCCGGCGTTCCGGTCATCACGAGCGAGAACAGCGGCACTCACCTGAGGGCGCCCGAGGAAGTTTCGATTTGCGCTTACGACGACATCGATGGGATCTGCAACGAGGTTGATCGACTCATCTCGTCCCAAGCGCTGCGAGAAGCTCGCTCTTCTGCTGCTTGGCGCGCGCTTGGCCGTTGTTCGATCGATGCATACAGCCGAGGCATTGCGGAAGTCTTCCGCGATACGCTTGAGCTCACCCCTCGCGCCTGAGAACAGCCTCCCAGCGATCTGTCCATCGCTCTGCCGAGTAAGCAGAAGCCGCCCCGGCGGAGGCAACCCCCATCCTGCGGCGCTCCTCTACGTTGAGCTGGTGCATCCAACACATGGCGCGTTCAAGGGCTCCCGCATCAGCTGTTGGCACTGTGATTCCGTTGTAGTAGTCATGCACGAGTTCCACAGATGCTCCGACCGCCTGCGAGCAGATCACCGGCAGGCCCGACGCGGCGGCTTCCGCGACGACGACGCCCCACGGCTCGAAGCGGCTGGGCAAGACGAAGGCGCCGGCGTTCAGCAGGTGCTCCCCCAGTGCCTCGGGCTGGGTGAAACCGTGGTCGGTGATCCCTTCCTGCCCGGCGAGAAGTTCTGCCCGCGGGCCGCGACCGCAGCAGGAAAGCGTCCAGGGGTCCTGCACCGCTTCGCGGTACAGGCCGTATGCCTCCACCAGCACGTCGATCCCCTTGGCGTCGACGTACCGGCCGATGAACAGGAAGTTGCGTGGCGGGGTGGCGAATCGTTGCCGTCGCTCCTCGTGCAGCGGAGCGAACGCCGCGGCGTCGAAGCCGTAGAGCGCGCGGTGGATCCGCTCGGGCGGGGCGCCCAGCTTGAGGGCGTACTGGCGGGATCGTTCGCCGCCGACGAACACGCCCACCATGCCGCGGACGTACCGGCGGTGCGCCACCGCGGAGGCCCGCTGGCGGAGCGTGCCCTCCCAGCCGTGGTCGATCGTCATGAACACGGGGACGTTCTTCGCCTTCAGCCGGCCTGCGGCCCGCACGTAGGAGGGATGGAACCAGCCGGGAACGACGGCGACGTCGGGTGATCGCGCTTCCTCGGTGGCGAGCACCCGGTCGACCTCGCCCGGATCGTCGGCGTTGACGAGGGTGTGGTCGATGCCGTGGAGGACGGAAGGGTCGAAGGGGGCGTTTTTGTTGCCGCCGGGCTGGAAAGCGACCACGCGGAGCTCAACTCCGTCGCGGGCCGCGAGCTCGCGCCAGCACGCCGCCATGTACCCCGAGATGTTGGACCAGCAGATCAGGACCTTCATCGGGAGGCTCCCAAGGAGGCGTAGTGGCCGGTCCACCGGGCGGCGATGGCGTCCCAGTCGTAGCGGTCCGCGGCGAAAGCGGAGGCTTTCGCCGCCGCGGCGGTGCGCAAGCCGTCGTCCAGCAGCCACCGACCCATCGCCTCCGCGAAGGCTTCGGCGTCCACCGGCGTCGCCTCGCCGACGCCCGCCGCGGTGACCTCCTCGTAAATGTTCACCTGGTCGCTGATGAGGACGGGCGTCCCCGCCGCGAGGGCTTCCACGACGGCGATGCCGAAGTTCTCCTGGTGGCTGGGGAGGCAGAAGAGGTCGGCCTCCCGCAGGAGCTGCGACTTCGCCTCGCCCTCGACCAGGCCGGCGAAGCGGACCCGGTCGCGGCAGCCGAGCCCGGCGAGCTGGGCCTCCAGGGTTGCTTGGGTGCCGCCCTCGTCGGGCCCGGCGAGCGTGAGCGACGGGAGCGGCTTGCCCTGCGGCCACCGCTGCGTCACGCGATCGAAGGCGTCGAGAAGCACGTCCGGCGCCTTCTTGGGGTGGAGGCGGGAGAGGTAGACAACGCTCAGCCCCTCCGTCGAGCCAGCCTCGCGACCGGAGGCTCCGGAAGGGGCATGAGGCTCGGGCATCGTCACGCCGTTGGGCTCGACGATGGCGCGGGTGTTGAGGCGGAGAGGCGCGGCGAGGTCGCGCTCGGTGTCGGTCGTGTAATGAACCGCGGCGGCACCGCGGAGGTCCCGCTTGGTGCGGAAGGCGAGCATGAGGCGCTTGACCGTCGCGCTCTGTCGCAAGGACCAGGGATCGAGCATGCCGCAGGGGCGGATGATGTATGGGATCCCGGCCTCTCGTGCCACCCAAGCTGCCTGGTGCTGAACATTCTCCCACAAATTATGGATGTGGATCACTTCCGGGCCGTTGTCTTGTTGCACAAGCCGCTGCAGCGTCGCGCGCATCTCCGGAACCCGCTGCAAACGTCCCATACTCGGACCCAGCATTATGACCTCGGCTCCGGCCAGACGCAGCCGCTCAACCCGCGAGCAGTCATCCCCCTCCCGAAATGTTGCCGCAACAGTCACCCGAACCCCAGCTCGCCGCTGTGCAAGCGTCAGGCCTTCGAGCGCAACGGGTGGACCGCCGCCGGTGGGGGCGAGGCCAGTGATGACGTGAAGGACGTGGAGAGGATCGTGCATGGATGTTCGGACTAGGGAATGCTGCTACAGATGTTCAGACAGGGTGTGACAGCAAGACAATGCGCTTCTAGAAGGCTTCACTCCCGGTCAGGTCCTGTCTCTACGCGTTGAAGCCGCTCGATGTGCGGATCGTCCACAATGGAACGGACTCCGATTCTGCGAGCGGGATTGCCCGCATGAATCTCTCGAGCCGGGACCGAGCGGGCGACGACCGCACCGGCGCCAATGATGCTCCCGTGGCCGATAACAACACCGAGCAACAGCATGGCTCGGGCACCGACGAAGCTGTCAGCTTCGAGCACAATGTCTCCCGTGACGAGCGGGAGGTGCAGTTGACTGAATTCATGGCTTCCGCCACAGAGGTAAGCCTGTTGCGCAACCACCGCGCGGGCTCCAAGAGTGACGTGGCCTAGGTTGTACACCTCGCAGCCTGGACCAAGGCAAGAACGGTCCCCCAGCGTGAGTCGCCATGGCGCACGGATTTTGACAGAGGATGCGACGTAAGGCTTGCCCTCTATGGAGCAGCCGAACATGCGTAGCACCATCACCCGCCATCGCTTAAGCGGCTTCGGGGTGTACCGGCAGAGAACGAGCCAGCTGAGGCTGAAAGCTGCGACCGCAAGCCGCTCCCGCATTGACCATGAGGAAGCAATCCGACTCTGCTGCTCTCGCACCTTTCTACAAGGTGTATCCGCCTCCGGCTTCACAGTGCGCGTGACGGCCTCTGCGACAGCATTCGGGGTTGGGGTCAGACTCATGTCAGGTTCCGGCATCCGCCGCGGCTTCCTCGAAGACTTCGATATACCGTGCCGCAACCGATGCGTAGCTGAATCCGGCGGCGCGTTCGGCCGCTCGTTTTCCCAACCTCCGAGCGGCTTCAGGGTCTGCAAGAAGGCCGCCAATGGCTTCTGTCAAATTTTCAACCGCAGCCGGAGATCGGTGGTCGAAGACAATCGCGGTCTTCTCATGATCTGCAAACTCCCGGAAGCAGGAAAGGTTGGAGACGACGGTGGGGCACCCGACGGCCATGGCTTCGAGTGGAGCGACTCCGAAGCTCTCACCGCGTTCGGCGACCGAGGGGTACACGTACACGTCGCAGCCGCGCAGTGTCTCGGCTAAGCAAGCGCGGTCATAGTTCGCCGGAGCGACCTCGAGTTCAACGCCGGCGGCGGCGGCCCGGTCAAACAAGGCTCGAACGTAGCCGCCGCCGCCGCCGCCGCGGGAAGTCTCCGCTTCGCCTTGAACTCGCACGAGCAGCCTCGGGTGGGTCCTGACGAGTGCTGCGCTGGCGTCGAGGAGGAGTTCAATGCCTTTCTCCGGATGGATCCGCCCCGTGTAGAGGAGGACCGGAGGCTCTTGATCCTTCACTCCTGCTTGTTCGCTCATGCGGAACACGCCGGTCTCGATGGGATTAGCGACCACCCGGGTACGCGAGAGGAGTGGTGGATACTGGGTCTGAATGGCTTCTCGGATCGCTGTAGACACGGCGAGCAGGCGGTCAACATGCCGGTAACGGCGGAGGTGGCCACTTCCCTTAGGAAAACGAGCGACGTTGATGCACAAGAGACGATTGGTCGGCTTCGCTCTCTTTCCACGGAGCAACATCGGGAGGAAGAAGGTGTTGGTGACCACCACACCCGTTTTCGGCACTAGAGGCCGGGCTCGCAGTGAGTAACGGAGATCACGCAGGAGGCTGCTTACGGTTGATCCGGTCCGCACTTCCCGCGGGAGCATCAGATAGTGGATCCCCTCATCCTCCGATGGCCGGTCCTCCGCACGGTCCGGCTCGCGACAGATGACCGTCACGCGATGACCGCTGCGGACCCACTCCTTGGCGGTGCCAATCCAGCGACGTTCCACGGCGCCCGCGGGGCCGGGTGGAGGCGGCAGAAATGGGCCAAGGACGATGCAGAGTTCGAGCTTTTCGCTCACGTTGTGCCGCCCGCTCGACCCAAAATCAGGGGCAACGCAGCCGCCGCCTGAGTCGGCGCTGCCAGCTTGAAGCAAAGCGGCCGTAACGACGCGAAGTCGGGGATGGTCCTTCTCATGATCGTTTGATCTCGACGGCGAGGCGCACCTTGCCCGTGATCCAGCCCCGCCACGAGTTGCCCGCCGGCGGCAGATCTCGCATGTGGAATCCGCTCGGGAGGCTCTTCAGGAGGTCGCGCCGCGAGACGAGGTGAATCGCATCCGAGTCGCGGAACCATGCCTCGGCGTGAAACAGAGCTGGATCCGTCACGATCCAGAAGCCGGCGCGACCGCCGAAGCAGACACGCAGCCGATCGGCCATGAGCTGCAGCGTCAACGCGTGGCGACGCACGAGCGAGTGATGCCGCAGGGCCGGCGGCACGTAGCCGGGTACGTCGTACCGAGGACAGAAAAGGAACAGCGAGCCGCCGGGGGCGAGCAGCGAAAGCAGGTGGTCCAAGCTTGCGCGGGGGTCGCTGATGTGTTCCCACACGTAGGTGGAGAAGATGAGATCGAACGCGCCGTCGATCTGCTTCAGGTCACCGATCACGACCGCGTTGGCTTCTTCCTTGAGGAACTCGGCGTTGGCGTCGGTGACGTCCTGCGCCGTCCAGTGAACCTTCTCATCGTGCGACTTGAAAAATCGTCCAAAGCCCGATCGGCCCGCACCGAACTCCAGCACACGAGGTTGCTGCTCATTTGGCATCGCCTTTAGCCGCGGAAGAAGCACCCCCCAGCACCCGCTCTGATCCGACACCGCGTTGAAGGCGCGGTACTGATCGGTGGAGTTGTAGAAAGCATCCATCTTCGCCCGCAGCTCGGCGACTTCGGGATCGGTTTCACGGGTCCAGGCAGTTGGCACGATGTTCCTTCGTCAGGCGGAGAGACGGGTGGCCCGCCCGCGGAGAAGCGTGTGCAGGATCCCTTCCCCCCAAGGCGGCAAGTACCCTACCAGCATGGATTCTCAAGGGCTGCCCCTTCGGCACCACAGCCCCTTCACCCTCCGCGAGAAGGCGGGCCGCATGTTCTGGTCTCTCGTCGAGTCGACGCTCTTCCGCTGCACTTGGCCGACTTGGTACGGCTACCGGGCGTGGCTGCTCCGCCGCTTCGGGGCCGACGTTCATCCCGCGAGCCGCATCCGCCGGACCTGCACATTCGTGTGCCCGTGGAACCTGACCGTCGGCGCGGGAACGGCCACGGGCGAGAGGGTCTGGTTCTACTGCCTTGGGCCGATCACCATCGGGGAGCGGGTGACGCTCAGCCACTTTTCCAAGCTGTGCGCGGGAAGCCACGACCCGGATGACCCCGACCTCATGCCGCTCCAACGGCCACGGATCGACATTGACAATGACGCGTGGGTCGCCACGGCGGCCTTCGTCGGTCCCGGCGTTCGGGTGGGTGAGGGCGCCATCCTCGGCGCGTGCGGCTGCACGTTCACCGAGCTGGAGCCGTGGCAGATCTACGGCGGGAACCCCGCGAAGCTGATCCGTGAACGCAGGACGCGTGAAGTGGAGCATCGAAGTGAAGATCAGGCCCAGCACGAGGCATCCCGGTGATCCTGATCGGGTTCAGGTGGCCGCATCTGCCGTCGCCGTAGCTTTCAACTCTTCGTACTTCGCCACCGACAAAAACTCATACACCCCCATCAGCCGGCACAGCGTGTACCCGCGCCTCCCGTCGAGGAAGCCACCGGCGACGACGTAGTGATAGAGGAAGCGGAGCGTGGGGCGAAAGGGCACCCGCAGGCTCGCCTTCTTGAGCCAGCGGCGACGTTGCACGCGGGAGCCGAACAGGGCGGGCTCGATGTGGGCGGCGCTGGAGTGGCCGCTGGCGGCCGCGGAGTCGAGCCGGCCCTGCTCCTCGAGCAGCTGCACCTTGGCCTCCCAGGAGGAGTAGCGGTTGTGCTTCTCGACCCAGTCGGCGATGGAGCGGTAGGCGTAGTGGAGGAAGTCGTTCTCCAGCCAGCCGGCGTCGCCGGTGGAGAGGATCACGTGCTCGTGCACCTCGTTGTCGCCCGAGCCGGTGTCGCCGGTGTCGGAGAGGCGTTCGTACCGCCCCACCGCGTGCTTGAAGAGGCGGACGTTCCAGGAGGGGTAGTACCCGCAGCGGCGGATCCAGCCGCCGAGGAAGATCAGCTTGCGGTTGATCCAGTAGCCGTCGCCGCAGCCGTTGCGGGGCGGGGTGGCGCGGCCGGTGACGACGTCAGCGATCTCCGCGGCGAGCTCGGGGGTGGCGTATTCGTCGGCGTCGAAGATCAGCACCCACTCGTGCTTCCACGGCACGTTCTCCAGGGCCCAGTTCTTCTTCTTGGGCCAGCCGCCGGGGCACTCGCGGGCGTAGTCGAAGCGGTAGACGTCAGCGCCGAAGGCCTGGGCGATGGCCTCGGTGTCGTCGGCGGAGCCGGAGTCGATCACGGCGATCTCGGCGGCCCAGGCGCAGTGGCGGATGCAGTCGGGGAGGTTGAAGGCCTCGTTCTTCACCGGGATGAGCACCGACACCGGGACCGAGCCGAGCGCCGGCCAATTCCCCCGCGGGCGACGGCTTGGCTCAAGCTGGGCCACAAGAGCGTCTGCGCGTGAGTCTCGCGACCTCCTTCTCGCGATCAGCGGTGCTGTATTGCCTTCTGCGGTCAAATGGGACACTCCTTTCGCTCGTCGGACTTGCTCTCTCGGTCGAAGCTCGCACGATCCCACCGTAGTCTGAACAGATGCCATCCGCCGTCTCCATACTCATCTTGGTGAAGGACGAGGAGGAGCACCTCCCGCTGCTACTCGACACGCTCGGTGGCTTCTCGGACATCGTGGTGTTCGACTCGATGAGCTTGGTCATCACGCCACCCTTGGTCTCGATGCCGAGGGAGAGCGGCGTGACGTCGAGCAGCAGGACGTCCTTGACGTCACCCTTGAGCACACCAGCCTGGAGCGCGGCGCCGACGGCGACGACCTCGTCCGGGTTGACGCTCCGGTTCGGCTTCTTGC
>JAULKR010212317.1:0-15828 GCA_032356305.1 Prasiola linearis | reverse complement strand
GCCCGCGTCGATCGTCGCCACGCCGCCGATCCGGAAGGTCGAGCCGATCGGGTCGACGACCGGGATCGGGTCGGGGAAGGCGTTGGCGGTGTGGGTGAAGCGGTAGACGCCGGCGGTGGGCACCCCCGAGGCGGCAAGGCCGCGGGCGTCGCCGCTCACGGGAGTGGCGTCGGCCTAATCGAACGAGGTAAATGCACCGCCGGGGTTGAAGTGGGTCGGGTCGTCCACCACCCGGTCCGGGTCGCCGGCGGGGCCGACGCAGTCGACCCGGACCGACATCCGGGCGATGTAGGTGCAGGGGCTCGCGGGCGCGCGGGGTCCTGGCCCCTGCACCTCGGCGGTCACCCTCTCCGCTGCTCCTCCTCGGCCGCTGCCTCCCAAGCCGCAGGCGGCCACGGCAGCTGCAACGCTTCGATCGCCCCCGCCAGGGCACCCGCCGCCTTCACCAGCTTTCGGAACGAGCGGCTGCGGCTGTACACCAGCTTGAGGTCGAGGTTCGCCGTCAGCTTCGCCTGATCCTGCGTCTCTTTGTAGGTGCGGTCCCGAGGCATGCATCCCGTCAGCACGCCCTTCGCGTCGCGGTAGCTGCCGAGGGCGGCCTCGCTCTGGGCCTTGGTGCGGATGTTCTCCACGTCGCGCTCCACGGTCTGGGCGAAGTCCGCCGTCTGCGTCTGGACGCGGTAGCGCTGCGCGGCCTCGATGGCGGTCTGCTGACCGCGCACCTGGAGCATGAACAGCCCGCCGAGGAGGGTGGCCCCCACCAGGATGGCGATGATGTGATCGAAGACGAAGGTCATGGCGGCGGGCGGCTTAGAGGCTGGTGGGCGTGACCACGCGCGAGAGCGCGACCGTTACGGGGACGCGGTTGCGCAGCGGGCCGTCGGGCCGCTCCTCGGCGGAGATCACGACGCGCTTGGCGAGGGTCGCGCTGCCGACGGCGGGGCCGGAGGGGTCGTGGGGCTGGACGTACTCCACGGCGCCGGCCATGCGGACGGAGATGGACGAGGAGCCGACGGGCACGCTCAGCGTGTCGGCCCACCCGTGGAGGTCGTCCACGTCGTCGAAGGTGGGGAGGGCGGTCTCGCCCGCGTCCGGGCCGAGCGTGGACGAGGTGGCGATGGTGCGGATGCCGGTGCGGCCCACGTCCTCCTCGTCGAAGGCGAGCCGCGCCGAGCGCATCAAGCGCGCCCGGACGACGTCGGTGACGGCCGTCTCGATCTCCATCGTGATGGCGTCGTGCTCCACCTCGGCGTCCGTCGTGTGGCGCGTGAGCGCGTAGTACGAGAACGACAGGATGGCGGCGAGGGCGAAGAGGGTCTGCTGCATGGGAGCCGGAGAAGAAGGCCTGGGCGGGTGTGCCCTGAGCGGGCGTGTCCGGATCGGACGGGGAGCGGCCTTGCCAGATATCGGCCACGCGGCGAGAAACTCGAGTCATCGTCTCGAATCGGGAACGCAGCGGTTCCTGGGCGCCATTCTGTCTCACTCCGGGATTCGGCTCGCGCAGGCGCCGTCCTGCCCCGGGTCGGGCGGATCTCCTTCTGGGACAGCGCGCCGGGCTCCGGCGGGCGTCGCGCTACTGCGCGGCGTCGATGGCGTGGACGTAGGCCCGCACGGCCTCGGCCATGCCGCGCTCGAGCGCGTCGGCCACGAGCGCCTGCCCGATGGACACCTCGGCGACGCCGGGCACGGCGCGCAGGAACGGCGTCAGGTTGTCCAGGTCCAGGTCGTGGCCGGCGTTGACTTCGAGGCCGGCGTCGATCGCCGCCTGCGCGGCTTCGGCAAAACGGGGCAGGGCGCCGCCGCCGTCGCCGTCGCGCGCCGCGCGGGCGTAGGGGCCGGTGTAGAGCTCCACGCGGTCCGCGCCGACGGCGGCGGCGCCGGCCATGCGGCCGGCGTCAGCGTCCATGAACAGGCTCACGCGCGTGCCGGCGGCTTTCAGCCGGGCAATGACGGGGCGCAGGCGGTCGCCGTCGGTGCGGAGGTCCCAGCCGTGGTCGCTGGTGAGCTGTCCGGCGGCGTCAGGCACGAGCGTCGTCTGGGCGGGGCGTGCGGCGAGGACGAGCGTCACGAAGCCGGGGTAGGCGTAGCCGTCGGTGGCGCCCGCCTCGGCGAAGGGGTTGCCTTCGAGGTTCAGCTCGGCGCCGTGGGGCATCCAGGCGGCGAGCGCGTGCGCGTCGTCGGCGCGGGCGTGGCGCCCGTCCGGCCGTGGGTGCAGCGTCAGGCCGTCGGCGCCACCCGCGAGCGCCGCCGCGGCGAGCGTGAGCAGGTCCGGCCGGCCGTCGGCGGCGAGGCCCGAGCGCGCGTTGCGCACGAGGGCCACCTTGTTGAGGTTGACGCTGAGGCGGGTCATGGCGCGGCGAGAGCGGGAGGCGCGGCGAGGGCGGGGTAGAGTGAGAAAGCTAGGCCGTGCCGTCGGCGTGGAGGAGCGGAGCGGGAGAATGAGGTGGAATGGAGGCGGTCGTCCGTCCAACGTGAGATCGGCGGATTCGCCGATGGCGTCGGTCCAACGGGAAATCCCCAATCCCCAATCCCCAATCCCCAATCCCCAATCCCCAATCCCCAATCCCCAATCCCCAATCCCCGTTCGCCTGCGCCGTGATAGATTCGCTCTGTCCCGCGCGGTTGTGTTCGGCCGGGCCGTTCGTAATCTCCCGGCGCCCTCTCGGCGACTCTCCTCTCCCGCAATCCACCCCTTCGCATGGCTTCCGGCAACGGCTCCCGCATCGCCCTCCAGCTTGGCCTGGCCGCCCTCGTGGTCGTGCTCGCTGTGATCCTGGTCCGCTCCATCGTGCTCCCGTACCAGGAGTTCCAAGAGCGCGAGCGCACCGGCGCGCTCGTCCACGAGCGCATGGACGATGTCCGCGACGCGCTCATCTCCTACCGCGACGCCTACAGCACGTATCCCTCGACGCTGGACTCGCTCCAGATGTTCGTCCGCAGCGACACGTCCTTCACGCGCGACGACTCGATGGACGAGGAGCGCGCGATGGCCTTCGCCGGCGACTCGCTCAAGTTCTCGCCGCGCACCGGCAGCGCGTTCCTCTACGAGGTCGTCTCGGACACCTCGGGCGTCGAGATCTACTGGCTCGGCGATCCGGACGTGCCCGAGGACTCCATCGGGTCGCGCGAGGTGAACCCGGCCTACCGCAACGCCGCCAGCTGGGAGTAACCCCATGGCTGACGCGCCCCGCGCCCTCGCTGTCGTCGAACTCTCGGGGCCGGCGCTCCGCTACGCCGAGCTCGCGCCCGGCGCCGACGGCGTGCGCCTGCGCCGCCTGGGCGCGTGCGACTTCGACACCGACGTGGAGGCGGCGCTCTTCGCGCCCGACGGCGCCGACGCCGAGCCCGGTCCGGCCCGAGAGGGTCTGATGGTCGCCGCGCGCGCCGTCCGGCAGATGTTCGACGGCACCACGGCCGGCGCGCTCGTGGCGGTCGTCCACCCGCCGGCGGCGACGAGCTTCTTCGCGCCGCTGCCCTCGGACCTGGACGCCGCAGCGCGCCACGCGCAGCTTCGGCAAGAGGCAGCCATGCTGGCCGACCTGCCGCCCCAGGAGGCGGTCCGCATCCGCGCCGTGCCGGTTCGGGAAGCCGAACTCGACGGCCGACCGCACGTCTGGCACCACGTGTTGCACGTCGGCCCCGCCGTCCACGGACGCCTGGCGCGCCTCGCACAGGCCATCGGCGTCCGCACCTACGACATCGTGGACGCCACGCGCTCCGCTGCGGCGGTCGTCCGCGCGCTGACCATGGGCGACGCCGACGGCGTCTCGGTGGCCGTCGGGCTGTACGCCGGGCACACCGAGGTAGCGGTGGTAGAAGACGGAGTCTGGACATTCGGGCACCACGGGCCGGGGCAGACGCCCGAAGACACGGCGTACTACGCGCTCGCGGCGCTGCAACGCGTCGGCGTGGCGCCGAACGGCGTGCGCCGTCTGTTCACGTATGGCGACTGGGTCGCGGGCGACCGCCCGTCCATGCTCGCGCCGCTGCTGGGCGTGGAGGCGGTCCCGCTGGATCCGATGTCGCTCTTCTCACGACGCCCCGGCGGTGCTTCGCCCGAGCAGCTCGCCGCCTACGCGCCGGCCCTCGGCGCCGCGGCGTAGTGCGGATCGTCGCCGGGACGTGGGGCGGGCAGCGCATCGACGCGCCGCCGGGCCGTGACACGCGTCCCACGATGGACCGTACGCGCGAGGCCATCTTCAACCTCGTCGCGGCACGCATCGACCTGCGCGGCGCGGCCGTGCTCGACGTGTTCGCCGGCTCGGGCGCGCTCGCCCTCGAAGCGCTCTCCCGCGGCGCCGCCGGGGCGATCCTCGTGGAGCGCCACGGCGCCACGCTCGCCGTCGCCCGCAGAAACGCCGCCCGCCTCGGCGCCGACGGCGTCGCCTTCGCGCGTGCCGACGCGCTGCCGTGGCTGGACCGGGCCGACGGCCTGTTCGACCTCGTCCTTGCCGACCCGCCCTACGCGCTCGCCCGCCTGCCGGATCTCCCCGCACTGCTCCGCGCCCGCCTCGCGCCCGACGGCCTCGCGGTCCTCGAGCACGACGCATGCCACGCCTTCCAAGACGCCGAGGGCTGGGAGCTGTCGCGCACCTACGGCGGCACCGTCGTCAGTCTATTTCGTCCGGACTGATCTGAGCGAAGTATCTACGACTCGTCGCCCAGCGACCTCGTCGTCGTTGCCGACCTGACTCGGCGCCGATCCGTCTGCGCAGTTGCGGCAGAACAGTCGACCGCTCAGCGGCCGAGGGCAGACAGCACGAAGGTAGGCCGGAGTGCTGGAAGCGGTGACGCTCGGGCAGCGTGAGAATGCCGGCACCCTCGGGCCGTCTGCAGCGGCTGGTTCTACGGCGCGGCGGGGCGAACTGAACGAACGAGAAGGCCGGGATCGAAAATCAACTCGTCAGGAACGGCAGTCTGGACCTGAAAAACTTGAGGGCTGTAGCCAGATCATGCCGAAGCACCGCACGTCCGCTCACGCCGGAGTCAGGTGATTCCCCTTTCCCTATTCTGTGTATCTGAATTTCGTGCCACTTGATATCTACGAATCCAGAGTTGTCGACAATCTTGATACCTGTTTTGACCGAGGGGATTACGATGTGATCGATCTCTCCTCGGAGAATCTTGTGTCCCAGGTCCGGGTGCAGCGCGAACGGTCTGGCGAGTCCCACGATGTCTGTAGCGCCTTCGGCGATCGCTCTGTTCATCACGTCCACCGTTCTGAATCCTCCGGTCAGCATGAGCGGTGCCTTCAGGGTCGCGCGCACCCTCTCCGAGTACGCCACGAAGTAGGCTTCGCGCTCTTTCGATCGTTCCTTCTGGAAGGCTCCGGTCATGGCAGGACGCTCGAACGTTCCGCCGCTGATTTCTACCAGGTCGATCCCCTCGCTATCCAACCACTCGACGACCCTCGACGACTCCTCTTCTGTAAAGCCGCCACGCTGGAAATCGGCCGAGTTGATTTTGATGCCGATTGGATAGTCCGGCCCAACCTTCGATCTGATATTTCTGTACACGTCCAGGACAAATCGGGACCGATTTTCTATACTTCCGCCCCATCTATCCTTCCGTTGATTGGTTAAGGGCGACAAAAACTGGCTAACAAGGTATCCGTGTGCTCCGTGTATCTGGACTCCTGTAAACCCAGCGTCTTTCAAGATGCTGGCAGTGTCTCCGAAGCGGTCGATGATGGTCTCGATCTCTTCGCCTGAGAGCTCTTTCGGCCGTTTGAACAAGAACGACAGACCCTTCACTCTCGTTTTGACGGGCGACGGGGCCCGTACCTCTTTGTTCGCTACTCCAATAGCCTGTCGTCCGGGGTGGTTGATCTGGGCCCAGATATGAGAGCCACTGTGCGTTGCGGCGCTTGCCCACTGTCGGAGCAACCCGAAATCGGACCGGCCGTCCACCACCACATTCCCCGGCTCTGCGATGGCGTTTCGGTCGACCATGATGTTCCCCGTCACGACGAGCCCGGCTCCTCCACGAGCCCACTGTCTGTAGGCGTGGATGAGGTGCTCGGTGGGGCCATGATGCGTCGGAGACATGTTCTCGCTCATGGCCGACTTGGCAATCCTGTTTTTCAGGACGGCGCCACAGGGCAAGGAGATCTCCTTCTGTACGTGCATGGTGGGAGCGCCGTAGGACTACTGGTTCGGTCGATTCGATTCCTACGAAGTAGGCGAAGTCGCCCGCCATCCGGAACGGAATCCGAAGTATAGCCGATTCGACGGCGCCGCCTATCCGAGCGGCCTACTCCGCCAGGCGGTAGGCGTCCAGCGGTGGGAGCCCGATCTCGCGCCGCGCCGCGTCGGTCGCCTCGATGCTCGCGATGCGGGGCGGCTGGACGGACTGCGTCTCCGGGTCGAACTCGTCGCCGGTGCCGTAGAGTTGGAACTCGCCGCGCACCTTGCGCGCCTTGTCCATCACCATCGCGAAGTGACGCGCGGGCATCCGCCCGGCGTGCACCTCGGCCAGGAGTGCGGGGCGCATCGCGTCCATCTCGTGCGGCGCGTGGAGCAGAAACACGACCGGGCTCGCGTCGGCGCCGGTGCGTTCGTCGCTCGGCCAGCCGTGGGCGACGATGATCTCGCGGAGCCGCTGAAAGATGCGCGCGTCGGTGTCGGACGCGATTCGGCGCAAGACGGCCTTCTCCGCGGGCGTGGTCCGCTCGGCCGCCTGGGCGCGGAGCGCCCCATCCGTTTCGATGTAGGTCTCGATGGGCAGGTCCTGCAACACGGCGCGGAAGCTGTCGGCGACGCACGGCGAGAACGTGCCGTAGCTCTCCATGTAGCGCACGCGCTGATCGGAGAGCTTCATCTCGCGAAGCTCGATCTGGAGTGCGGCGCGGACGGAGTCCGAAAGCACGTCGGGCGACTGCGCGGCGGCGGGTGGGAAGGTGATGAGAGCGGCGAGAACGATGAGGAGAGCACGCATCGGAGCGAGGGGTTGGTGAGCCCTGAGAGTCGGACCACCGAGGCCGGGCACGCCTGCCGAAAGGCGAATGGACGTGTCCAGATTGTCTGGAGGAAAGGTCCAGATCGGCCGTAAACTGCCCGTATGTCGCGAATCGACCTTCCTGCTGACGCGTTCCGCCTGGGCGACGTGACCGTGGTGCCGAGCCTGAACCGGCTCGTCCGCGGCGACCGCACCGACGATCTCGAGCCGCGCGTGATGCGCGTCCTGGCGGCGCTGGCCGAGACGCCCGGCGACGTGGTGACGCGAGCCGCGCTCTTCGAGGCCGTCTGGCCGGAGACGGTCGTGAACGACGAGGCGTTGACGCGCGCCGTCTCCGAACTCCGCAAAGCGCTGGGCGACGACGCGCCCGGTGCCATCGAGACAATCCGCGGGACCGGCTACCGCCTCGCGCTCCCGACCCCGCCGCTGGCGCCTCGCCGCGCCCCCGCCGCCGCCGTCCCGGATGCCGATCCGGCGACCCGCACGCCGATGAGCCCGCTGACCGGGCTGGCCCTGGCACTCGCCGCCTGCGCGCTCGCCGTGGCTGTGTGGGCCGCGTGGCCGCGTGTCACCCGCGATGCGCCGCCGCCCTCGGCTGAGGCGGGCGAGAGGGAACCGATCCACCTCGATTCGACCTCGGAGTACTACCGCCCGGGGATGTCCGACTTCGGTGTCTACTACGACTCCACGACGGACAGCTATTTCGAGTTCGTGGAGCCAGATGGCGAGTTGAGTGAAGCAGAGACGCCCTGACAAACGGGATGGCTGAGGCCTTTCCCGCAGCGTCATCCTGAGCTTGCCGAAGGATCTCTCGCACGGCGACGCTCTGACACAATTCCGGCGCTCAGCCCGAGGGCGCCGAGGCACCAGAGATCCGTTCGACTCCGGCTTCGCCTCCGCTGAGGATGACAAGGCTTGGGGGGTGTGAGGAGAGCTTCCCAGGCCGAGCAGTCCGTTCAACAGCCGGTATCCGCGACCTCGCCCACGCCGTCGGTGCGCGTCGTAGTCTGGCACGAGCCCGCCCCGCACCCATGGCCCTCGCCCTCTACGCCGGCACCTTCGACCCCGTCACACTCGGCCACCTTGACGTGATCGAGCGCGCGCTCGCGCTGTTCGACCGCGTGGAAGTGACCGTCGCGGCGAACACGTCCAAAACCACGCTGCTGCCCGCCGAGCAGCGCGCCGACCTCGTCCGCGCCGCCGTCGGCGACCTGGACGGCGCCGAGCGCGTCGAGGTGACCCACTTCGATGGTTTGCTCGTCGATCGAGCGCGTGAGCGCGGCGCCGCGGCGCTCGTGCGCGGCCTGCGCCAGACCTCGGACTTCGACTACGAGCAGCGCATGGCTCTCGCCAACCGTCGCCTCGCACCGGGCGTCCAGACGGTGTTTTTCATGGCCGCCGAGGAGCACACGGCCGTCTCGTCCAGCATCGTGCGCGAGATCTGGCACTGGGGCGGCGACGTGTCGTCGTTCGTGCCTCCGAGCGTGGCCGTGGCGCTCGCGGCGCTGCCCAGGCCGTAGCTACACGTCCACCGTGTCCACGATGCGGCGCGCCCACTCGGCGTAGATCAGCGGCCCCGGGTGGAAGCCGTCGGCAGCCATCATCTCAGCGACGCTCACCTCGCCTTCGCGGTATGGGCCGTCGTCCGTGAAGCCGGTCGGGACATGGGCGACGCCGTCGGCGCCGTCGGCCCAGGCGTGGAGCGCGGCATCCCAGCGGTCGCGCTGCCGGCCCATGGCCCAGCGCATCGGCTGCGGCAGCGCCGGGAATCCGCCGATGGGTGGCAGGCCGGACACCACGACGGTCGGCGCGCCGAAGCGCGTTTGCAGGTCCGCGACGAGCCCTTTCATGTCGGCCAGCCAGTCCGACTGCCCCGCACCGCCGATCAGGTCGTTGATGCCCAGCGAGACGACGGCGAGGTCCACGTCGAACGGCTCCTGCCTGGCGATGAACGTTCGCGTGCGCGCGGCCGTCGAGCCGAAGCGGGTGAACATGGACCACGCGACACGGCGCCCCGGCCGGTCGGTGCCGCCGTCGACGAACTGCCGCGCGAGTTGCCCCGGAAGCGCGTCGTCCAGCGTGTCGGCGCCGAAGCCCGCTGCCGCGGAATCGCCCACGATCAGCAGCCGGAGCGGTGCGCCCTCGCCGAGCGTGCCGGCGGCGTCGCCGCTGGGCGGGGGCAGACGCGGCATCGTCCTGAACATCCGCCGCCCCTGGACGAGCAAGACGGGCGCGAGGAGGGTGCGGACGATCTCGGGCATGGGAGGTGAAGGAACTGAAGAACTCAGGAGCGCAGGTTCTGAAGAGCGCAGGAATGCAAGATCGGGTCGCCTCGGCATCGCCGAACGAGCACCTTGCGCTCTTGCGCTCTTGCGCTCTTGCGCTCCTGCGCTCCTCTGCCTACTGCCCGCGGCCGCGCGAGGGTGGGCGCCGCGTGGCGGCTCGGGTCTGCGCGCCGGTCGTCGGGGGCGTGTATTCCTCCGGGACGAGGTCGCCCAGGCGTTCGAAGGCGATGTAGCCCATCGCGGAGATGCCGAACGGGTCCGCCGGCGTGCCGCGCGGATCGACGAGCACCGTGTCTCCATCGAGGCGCAGGTCCGAGCGCTGGAACGGCTCCGGCCGGACGCGCGCGCCGCGGAACCAGGCCGACGTGAGGTAGCTCGGCACTTCCGGCTCTGAGCTGTAGGTGACGCCGAGCAGGCCCGGGAAGCGAAGCTCGAACCAGCCCGCCTGCTCCTCCGACGCCCCAAAGAAGCTCTCCGGCGCGCGCGCGCTGCCGGCGTACTCCGCCAGCGTCTCGTCGTCCGCCATCGCGCGGTGGACGAACGCGAAGCCGTCGTCCTCGGTCTGCTCCGCGATCAGCGACTGCAGCAGGTGCCGCAGCGAGCCGCGGTAGGCCTGCGCGCGCGCGATGCGCCAGCGCGCCGCCTCGGCGTCGTTCTCGGGCTCCATCTCCTCGAAGCGCTCCTCGCCGTGATAGCGGACGCGCGTGCTGGACGCCTCGAACGTTTCGAGGTCGTAGTAGAGCGTGTAGCCGAGCGCGCGGTTCTCGATCACGAGGGGCGCCGACGCCGTCGCGCGGAGCGTGCCGCCGCGGTCGGAGAAGTCCAGCACCTCGCGGTTCATGATGTCGGTCCGCGCCGCGTTCTCGGACTCGCCGAGGAGCGTCTTCTTGAACCGCTCGTAGCGCCGCAGCCAGCGCGGGTCCGACGCCTCGGCGGTCACGTCCACGGAGCCGAGGTCGGCGATGGACTCTTTGAGCACGAACGTGAACGGCCCGGCCTCGCCCGTCGCGGTGACGCGGATGTCCTGCGTGCCCGCGGTGTAGCCCAGGATGCTCGCCACGAGCCGGTAGGCGCCGAACTCGACGCGCTCGATCCGGAAGCGGCCGTCGGTGTCCGAGGCGGTGCCGCGCGTGGTGCCGGAGAGGTAGACGTTCGCGCCGGGCAGCGGCTCGCCCGCCTCGTCGGTCACGCGGCCGACGAGGTCGGCAGTCTGAGGGGCCTGGGCGGCGGCGTCAGAGGCGAGGGCGGGAGCGAGCGCAGCCAGGAAAACGAGGGCGGCGAAACGAAGAGAGATCACAGAGGTCGGAGGTCGGTGTAGAGCGTCAACGGCGCCGCGGCGGCGGGCGTGTGGAGGGCACCGTGAAGAGCTACGGTATGGGGCTGTTCTGCGAGGCTACGGCTATGTTGGGCGTCTGCTTCCAACACCTCTCCGATGCGCTACGCCTGCCTGATCTGCCTCGTTCTGCTCGCCGGTTGCGAGATCGAAACCGCCTCGGACGAGGTACCGGCTCCGCCGGAAGACACGGCCGAGGCGCCGCGCGCCGACGGCCGCACGGACGCCGAGGTGGACGCCCTCGAAGCGGGCGAGCGCGGCACCGACGTGGTCACCGCCGAGAGCCCGGACGCTGACATCCCGGTCGCCAGCGTCGCCACGTACACGCTTCGTCGCCTCGTGCTCGGTGACCGCGCCTGCTACCTCGACCTCCAGGCCGACGGCGCTGAGACGGAAACCCGCCTGGCCGATTTCGGCGTGTGCTCGCAGGCCGAGGTGGAGAACCTGATCGGTCAGCGCGTGCGCCTCGAGGTGGGGCAGGCGAACGTGATGGCGGCGTCCTGTGAAGGCGACCCCGAGTGCGAGGATGTGGAGTCCGTCCAGCTCATCACGCGCCTGTACGCGGCGAAATAAGGGGCCTCATGTTCCACCTACCGTGTCGTCCTGAGCGAGCGCAGCGAGTCGAAGGGTCTCCGTCGAGTACCGCGTCCGATATGAACTCCGTCGGCAACGCCGAGGCACACTGAGGTCTTTCGGCTCCGGCTTTGCCTCCGCTCAGGATGACAGATCGGGGAAGGTGATGCTGTGGGAGAACGCCGCGCCGTCGGCGAGCGCCGTCGGCAGATGTTGCTTCGACTCACCGACTCACGCTTCCCGAGTGGCTGCGTCGAGGGCGTCGAACACGTCGTCCGGCATTTCCAGCGCGGCGGCGGCGCAGTTTTCCTCGAGGTGCTCCACGGACGACGTGCCCGGGATGGGCAGGATGCAGGGCGAGCGTTTGAGCAGCCACGCGAGCGCGACCTGGCTGTGCGTGGCGCCGAGCGTGTCGGCGGCGTCGGCGAGCGCGTCGGAGTCGGAGAGCTTGCCGGCGTCGAGCGGGTACCACGGGATGAAGCCGATGCCTTCCGCCTCGCAGTGGTCCACGATGGCCTCGTGCTCGCGGTGGCCCAGGCTGTAGCGGTTCTGCACGCTCACGATGTCCACGACCTCGCGCGCCGCCTCGATCTCGTCCACGCCCACCTCGCTCAGGCCGACGTGCCGGATCTTGCCTTCGTCCTGCAGGTCTTTGAGCACGCCGAACTGCTCCTCGGCGGGCACCTTGTTGTCGATGCGGTGGAGCTGGTAGAGCGGGATCGTGTCCAGGCGCAGGCGCCGCAGGCTCATCTCGACACACTGCCGGAGGTACTTCGGGCGGCCGACGGGCGCCCAGCCGTCCGGCCCGGTGCGGACCAGGCCACCCTTCGTGGCGACGGTCACGCCGTCGTACGGTGCGAGCGCCTGAGCGACGAGGTCTTCGGAGACGAACGGGCCGTAGCTGTCAGCGGTGTCGAAGAAGTCCACGCCGAGGTCGCGGGCGCGAGTCAGGACGGCGAGCGCGGCGTCGCGGTCGTCGGGTTCGCCCCAGACGCCCGGGCCGGTGATGCGCATGGCGCCGTAGCCGAGGCGGTTGATGGTGAGGTCGCCGCCGAGCGTGAACGTGGAGGCAGGAGAGTCGGGCATGGGGAGGAGGATCGTTTCGTGTCTCATCCCGCCGCGGCGCCGCGGTTCCGCCGGCGGGCCGATGGCGAGTCGAGGTGTAACCGATCCGTTCCGGCGCGCGTTCTCGTCTCGAGGCGCCCCGATGCCCGGCCGATGCTGCGGACCTCAGCGACCGGGCGGCGCCTCGCCTGTTTCTCCAACTTCCCCCGCTATGATCCGCATCCTGCCCGTTCTGGCGCTCGCCCTCGCGCTCGCCGCCTGCGACTCGTCGGAGCCCGACGCCGCGAGCCCGCCCACGCCCATCGCCCTCGCCGCGTTCGACGCCGGTACCGAGGCCTTCCCCGACGCCGCCGGCAAAGTCGCCGGCGCCAACTTCTCGAACGCCGCGTTCCGCGTCGGCGTGGTCAACCTCGTCGTAGGCCTCAACCTCGTGTTGCCGACAGCCGCTACGCGTGCGGCCAGCGAAGGCACGCCGGAGCTGATCGACGGCGCCTTCGTGTGGTCCAACACCGTGCCGGTGGCCGGACGGTCGGTCGATGTGCGCCTGACCGGCGACCCGAACGGCTCGGCCGTGGACTGGACGATGGAGACCGCCGAGACCGGCGACGCCTTCTTCACCTTCTACACCGGCCGCACCTCGCTCGACGGCCGCGACGGCGACTGGCGCCTGTTCAACCCCGAGCGCTCCGGTTCGGTGCTCACCGCGGACTTCGATGCCGACGGCGAGCGTGACCGCGAAGTCACCTTCGCCGTGCCCGCCGGCAACGACGGCGCCGGCTCCGAAGTCACCTACCGCGTCGACGGCGACACCCAGGTCTTCGACTTCACGAAGCAGCCCGAGGGCGTCCGCGCGCTCATCGAGTGGGACCTGCGCACGCGCGCCGGCTCCATCACCGCGGACGACTTCAACGGCGGCGCCCGCGCCTGCTGGAACGCCGCCCTCGAAGACATCGCCTGCTAGGCGGATCGCTCACGCGCCGCTCGCGCCGTCGGCGAGGGGCGCGCTGAGCAGGGCGTGGACGACGCGGAGCGTCGCCGGGGCGGTCGCCATCCGCGGGCCGTACCACGACATCGCCTCGCCGTCCACCAGCACGACGCGCGCCTCGGGCACAATGGCCTGGACCTCGGCGCGGTGCGCCTCGGCGAACGGGTAGGGCTCCGACGAGAGCAACACAGCGTCGGGCCGAAGTGCTCGGATTCCGGCGTCGCCCAGCGACGGGTAGCGTTCGCGGCCGGCAGTGACATTCTCGAGGCCGCCGCGAGCCAGCACGTCCGAGATGTAGGTGTCGCCGCCGACGGTCATCCAGGGGTCGCGCCAGATGAGGTAGAGCACGCGCCGAGGCCGTAGGACGTGCGCGCCGAGGTCGGCGAACGCGCCGCGGATCTCGCCCACGATGCGCGCGCCGCCGGCCTCGCGGTCTAGAAGTCGGGCGAGACCGGTCAGGGTGTCGAGCGCGCCGTCGACCGTCGCGATGTCGGTCAGCGCCACGGGCACGCCGGCGGCGGCGAGCGCCTCGACGGGCTCACGGACGTTCTCCTCGCGGCTCGCGATCACCAGGTCCGGCCGGAGGCCGAGCGTCTTCTCCACGTCCACGGTCTTCGTTCCGCCGACGATGGTCTTGCGCGCCTTCCAGGCCGGGGGATGCACGCAGAACCGCGTCAGGCCGACGGTTTCGTCGTCCAGGCCGAGCGCGGCGAGCCACTCGGTCAGGCTCGGCACGAGCGACACGATGCGCTGCGGGCGTGGCGGGGGAGCGGGGCCGAGGAGCGTCACGAGGGAAGGGGTCTCTGGACGTGTCACACGGCGTCGAGGCCGAAACAGATTCCATCGTCCAACCCGACGCCCGGCGCGGGCGCCGTATCTAGTGAGGAAACAACCGATCTCGCCATGCCTGTCTCCGTCGCTTCCATCCTCTCGCAGAAAGGCGGCGAGGTCGTCTCCATCGCGCCGAGCGCAACGGTCTTCGAGGCCATCTCGAAGATGGTGGAGAACAACGTCGGCGCCATCGTAGCCGTGGAGGGCGACGCGCTGGCCGGCATCTTTACCGAGCGCGACTACCTCCGCCGGATCGCGCTCCAGGGCCGCACGTCGCGCGAGACGAAGGTCGCCGACGCCATGACGGCCGATCTGGTGACGGTCGCGCCGGACGCGACCACGGCTTCGTGCCTCGCGCTGATGACGGCCCGCAAGATCCGCCACCTGCCGGTGATGGAGGACGGCGCGCTCGTCGGCGTGATCTCCATCGGCGACTGCGTGCGCGCGAACGCCGAGGCGGCGCTCAGCGAGGCCGACGAGATGCGGCGCTTCGTCTCGGGCGGATACGCGGGGTAGCGAGGCGAGGGCTCGCGCGCCGTCGGCGTCCGGGGACCCGCTACGCCTGTCGTCTCTCCTCGTTTTCGTCATCCCGGCCCCGAGCCGGGATCCCCTCGAGGCGTCGCGCGACCCGCACGCCGGATCTGCGAGCGACACGTCACCACGGGCGCGCATCGTCGTCCCAGAGGTCGCGCATCGCGGGGTTGTGCTCACGGATGAGCGCCACCTTCCACTCGCGTCGCCACCGCTTGAGTCGCTTCTCACGCACGATGGCGTCGCCGACAGCATCGAAGTGTTCAACGTGCATCAGCCGCCGGACGTTGTACTGCGCTACGAACGAATCGCCGTCGGCGGCGCGATGCTCGGCCATGCGTCGCGCGAGGTCGTTCGTGATGCCGGTGTAGAACACGGTCTGCTGGCCACTGGCGAGGAGGTACACGGTGAATGGACCTCGGCGGGACATGAACGCCTCAAGCGGTGAGGGAACTTGGCGGAGATCCCGGATCGGGTCCGGGATGACCAGGATGGAGGCGGGGTGCCTAGGCCGTCGGCAGGGCGCCGTCGGCGTCAGGCGAGGGCGGCGGCCAGGCGCCGCGGCAGGCCGTCGAAGGAGCCGTTCGACATCACGAGCGCGATGTCGCCCGGGCGGAGCGCGGCGGTCAACTCGGGCAGCAGGTCGTCCGCGGATGCGAAGGCGCGTGCCGGCGTGCCGGCTGCGGCGACGCCGTCGGCGACGGCCGCGGCGTCGAGGAAGTCGGCGGGGTCGTCGTTGTGGCGCAGCGGGGGCGTGGACAGGAAGAGGGCGTCGGCCGTGGCGAGCGCCTCGGTGTAGGGCGCCTGGAAGGCGGCGCGGCGCGACGAGTTGCTGCGCGGTTCGAACACGGCGACCACGCGGCGCCCGGGCCAGCGCTCGCGCACGCCCTGCACGGTCGCTTCCACAGCCGTCGGGTGATGGGCGAAGTCGTCGATAACCAAGACGCCGTCGGCGCCATCGGGACCTGAGCCGTCGGCGTCGCCGCCGTCGTGGACCACTTCCTGGCGGCGCTGCATTCCGCGGAAGGACGAGAGGCCGTCGGCGACCTGCTGCGGCGTCGCCCCGGCGTCAAGCGCGAGCGCGGCGACGGCGAGCGCGTTGAGCGCGTTGTAGCGCCCACCCATCGGGAGCATCACGTCGGCGACGGGCTCGCCGCGGAGCACGAGCGTGAAGCGCTGCCCGCCGGGCTGGGCGCGGAGGTCGCGCGCGGCGATATCGAACGGTGGCGCGTCCTCCGGTTCGGCGCCTTCGACGCCGTAGAACCGCG
>JAULKR010212206.1:0-15829 GCA_032356305.1 Prasiola linearis | reverse complement strand
CCCTCCCTCCCTCCCTCACTCCCTTCCTCCATGATCTTCTCTAGCCCTTCCTTTCTCGCTCCCTCTCTCGTTCTCTCTCGTGCACAGCTGTTATTGTAGTACACGACGTGTTTCTATTTGGCTGCGACGATTATTCTCATTAAGATAAACATGTAGCTATAGCCTGTCCTTGAATCCAAGATGTTTATCCTATAGAGGCTTTTGCGTTAAGAGTTGAGTGTGAGCTAGGGCTAGGGCGCGCATGCCTGCATCATTGTTTCGAAGCAATTCGCTGTGATCAGCATATCGAACACTGCAAGTAGTACTGGCAGCAATGCACGCATCGTTGTGTCACTTTCCGTACGTTTATAGCATGTATGCATATGCACTGTGTTGGCACATTCACAGCCTGTGTATGATGCACTATGTCCTTCTTCAACGTTATACATTGCCGCTTACATTGGCCGCGAGAACATTTCACTACTGAATTAACTTTGAACTCCGTTGCATCCAAGAATCCACACCACTGTACAGTTGCTGTGCCCATTGCCACTAACAAGGAATGATATCACAAGGCTCAGGTTGAGTGCACTCTCTAAGTATGCTTCACTTGCTGCGGAAAAACTCGATACCCCTCTGCTTTTCCCCACCCCTTCCCCTCTTTCCCCCATTTGCAATTTTAAAATGTAAGAGTCACGGATTGCCGCTATGACACATGCACATTGTTGTCTCTCTTGACATGATAACACGCATCATTCATATGCAATATGCCATTGGCATTCCTAAACTCAACTCGCTATTCTGCACTCAGGAGCCTTATCTGAGCTTCTTTGAAAGCTTTACAGCAAACATGACTGCAACAGATATTGTGGGGTATTCTTTACGACGTGCATATCAGCACGTCATAGTGCCAGCCAATGCCAGCAGTGGCGGTAGCAGTGGTGACAGGTGGCGAATCATGCTGCAAGGGTATGCATATGATGAGCCGAGGCCTATCAAGTATGCGCTTAGGTGCGTTGCAGGTGCATTGCATGCAGATATATATAGATGTACTTGTAATGCATGTGCACCTCTTGATTGCTGAGCCTTTGACATCGAAGCATCTGCATGCAACTGAGGCTCAGGATTAGAATGCATACATGCATGCTACAAATGGCAAGATTACGATAGATCGCTCACAAGTACAACGACGAACAAGTCAGTCAAAGAGTTCCTTAGTTGTAGCATGCTCGCAGCAACCTCTCAAGCGCACATCACGTAGTTTATACATGAAATGAATGCTTTCAAAAGCGCATTTTCCTGTAGACTCGTCGCCCTTTAGACCTTGTCAAGCAAGTCTTTAGTGAGACACCGTGCAAATGCTGTGCACGCTTGCATATACACACGCCAGTACTACCTCAAACTATAGTGGGTACCCGCTGTTTACAATTGTGTACGTGACGAAGTCATCATGTAAGAACCCGAAAGTCTCTCGATCCTATCTTGGTGAAACCATCCAAATTGCCGCAAAGGATCGGCAAAGCTTGTAGGGAGCCGGGGCTTAAAGCCACTAGCGCTGTTCACGATTGTTCGATTGGCTGCAATCGCACTCAACCACTAGCAGTCCGTGATAGCAACATATGTCGGCGCAGTGTTAATGTGCAATACCATTGTTCTGTAAGGAAATTTATTCTTTCAAACTCGGGTTTCAATGGAGAAACTGTTTTGCTTGAAGCCTATGCTCG
This sequence comes from Prasiola linearis, assembly GCA_032356305.1. Classification (NCBI taxonomy): domain Eukaryota; kingdom Viridiplantae; phylum Chlorophyta; class Trebouxiophyceae; order Prasiolales; family Prasiolaceae; genus Prasiola; species Prasiola linearis. The sequence continues at coordinate 14,126 of JAULKR010212206.1, read as the reverse complement.
CCCCTCCTATTTATGACGGCATGCCACCATCTCTGCTCGTCTTGGACCTCATTGCAACCTCAACCTCAAAATCACTCCGGCGGTGTGTCTTTCGTAAAGGTCAGCTACAATACCGTTTTTACTTGGCCTAGGCCAAATTGGTGAACTTTCACTCCTTCACTCCCTCCCTCCTTCCCTCTCTGTCAACCCTCGAACTGGTTTCTCGTGCAGAGTGAGCTGCACTGTGCAGTACCCTTGCCCTACACAGCCGGAGCTCTACGGTAGACTACCAGGCGCTACATGCAGCGGGAGGGGCCGCTGTCAGGCTCCCCCTCTCGAAATGAAACGAGCTGCAAATCATAACCGAGCTGCTGCAATACCAGACTCACGGAACGTTCAGACCAATAAAATGGTGCCAGGTGAGTGATTCTATTCCTTTTATTTGCGGACAGGCAAGATGAGCCGCCAAACTTTGCGATGCATGAGGAATGATCGATATCCAGGACTTTCCGGGCAACAAGCTGACCAGTAGTTCTCTTTTCCTGGGCGCAAAGAAGATGCTCTGCCTGGTACTGGAATGTGTGGTCTCATCAAAGGTGCTTGTACATGTACAGCCGTGCGGCTGGCCAAGCAATGACCCATGGGCCCACAGTGAAAGGACATCATCGTATTTGGTCTTCGTAGATAAGTCAGCTATGCCGTTAGCTGACAACAATGTCGACGACGACAACGCTAATATCACGTATCGATATCCCGTGATGTACAGGCTGGCTTCCTGTGCTACCGCCGCCAAACGACTTCCCGCCCCCTTACATGTGCGTCTGTAATCGGAGCTTTGCTGGTGTAGCATGCAGCTCGCCTATCGTGACATTGACGCCAGACAAGAATATGTCAATGTCCATCTCGACTTTGAGCTGGAGATATTTCCAATTTCATGTAAGCTTATAAGGCTAGCCATACTTGTCCAGAGTGCTCTCGTTTCATCTAAAATGATACATAACCCTAGCGTCTGTTGATCTATTGATACTCTTCAAGCTTGCCACAAATGTTTCGACCGAGGATTTTTACGTATCGTGACAGTCTGAAACACGGTGCCAAACTGCTCACAGCTGTAAAACATGTGCCTGCATACATGTATGCCTGCTTAGCCTTGCGCGCTAGCGCTCAATCAGAATGCAAATTTTGGCCTTTGACGTCAAGAATCGACAGTCTACCTTGCAAACCTTCAAGTCATGCAATCGAATATGCTCCTGCTAGTGAAAACGCGTATGGTGGTCCAATGTGTCTGCTGTTTAGTTCCATGAAGGTTAAAATGATATATGCTTGGGCAAAGTTCTGAAGCAAAGCCATTCAAAGTTTGTCGGTGCTCTCTCTTATCCGATAAGGAATCTTCGGACATTTGGCTGGCGCAATTTTGCCGGTGGCAAAAATCACTCTTGAAGCACTGCAATTGCAGATACCATCCGAGGTGTCTGATCTGCTTGTGGAATTGAGGTCCTCCTCAGGAGCACCCTTCCTCTTGGTGAAGCCCTTGGCATCTGGCTCTGAACCAGGAGGTTTGCCCAACAGATATGACTCGGACCTCGGGGAGAGCGCCTATGGACTTCCGTGATCACCAACACCTCCTTAATGCATGCACGGTCTTACCGAGATGAACTTTTTATAACTTTCAAGACTTTCCAACATGAAGTGTAAGATCACAGCCAACCACTGGTTGGCAAGACAGATTAGAAGGCCATGGAGGCATATGCAACGCTCTTGAGAGGAAAAGACCCCGTCAAACGGGACATCAGAGTTGTCGTCGGTTCTGAACGTCTGACGGGATTTCTCCATACCGTGATTCCTGCTCGTTGAGAAAGTTGTGCTATCGGGCATAGCCTGCCCCTGCGCAGAGAGGCCTCTGGTAGTGTCTGAAGTCAAATTTGACTTTAATCGAATTTGGGGTCGATTTGCTCAAAAGTTTCGTTTCGCAACCCTGCTAACACTGTAGTAGAACGGAGTACGTGAAGGGGAATCCCCAATTGTTGTTGCCTCGGCTCTGCAACTCAGCATCAGTTGCAGTACTGGAAAATGCGCAGGCCTGCCCTATATTTGGGAGGGATCAATGCGACCTTGAAACATTTAATCAACGTTGTAGCTGCGTGTCTTACATGTACGTTGACTTGTACATCTGCAGGTCATGGGCAGCTGATGAGGTCATTAACTCTCCATTCCAGAATAGGACACTGCTATCGCCACCAACCGGGATGTGCGCATATATTTTCCCTCTCTTGAGAAGATGTTCTTGATCTTTCACACGAGCATCATTGATTGAAATCTTTTCTGATACTGTTACCGGGCATTGGCATTGGCGCCAGCTTCAATTGTCGACTCTTCCAACATGCGCACGCATCTTGGCAAGTTTGAAGCATCTAAACACATCACAATTTGTAGAAAGAGGGTGGTCACGTTGCACTGTGTACACGAAGTGTTACTTAGATTGCTACAGTACTGTACAGTACAAGTAAGGACGAGCATATGAATATATATTGTGTGATTGCTGCATGCCTTGCGCAATAAGATGGATGCTTCCCAACGATGACGCGACCTTGCATAAAGGAAGCAATTCCCCTATTGGCCTACTGAGACACTGTTGCCACTATCACGATGATGGCTAGCTAGCTAGTGCTTGAGCGTCATCAGGTTACACGCATGTGGAGAGGACTAACCTTACTAAGGCTAGAGCTACCAGAAATCCAGTCAGCAGCTAGGATCGAGGCAGCACTAGCGCTGTTGTCAAGATTGTACATATGCAAGGCAAGTGTTTTTCTACCTGTGGCTCCTGAAATTGTAAACCATCTAATCGGAAGCGTCCAGCATCGAACGAGATGCGATATCGCCAACCTCATCTTTAAATATCGCATAAGAATTAATTCGTATGAACATATATATACAATACAGATGCACGGCATCATAATACATATACATATATATATATATATATGTATTATGATGCCGTGCATCTGTATTGTTGCCGTCCACGGTTTGTAAGATGGCAATCATGAATGCTGCAGTTGACGGTAATCAACACAATGCGTTAACGGAAACACGTGCCTGGGCTAGCTAGCCTACAGGCCTACAGGCATATAAGCAGGCCTGCAGGCGCATCACAACTGTTCGCATGAGACCAATTCACCAACAGATTTGGGCTAGGGTGCCTTGCAGGGTGCAGGTAGCGATCCACAACATGCATGCGACAGCGGTAAACCTCCCGAACTCGTGCCTTCTCACATTTAAATTTCCCACCAGTGGCCGCGGCTTCCTCAATCTGGCCACATCTAGATATCTCCCGAGGTCGAGATGCTATACTGTGAATGTTGCTGATGCTGCTTATGGTCATTAGATTTTGATATTTACCTAGGTACACAGAACTCTGTGATAGGTAACCTGAGAGCACCATATATAGTATCAAGATGATCGGCAAGATGAACATGAAAGTGTTGATGACTGCTGCTTGATCAGTATGTACCTGATCGATCTCCCATCTTCAGTTGAAAAGTCTATTAAAGTAGTTGCCACGCCCCCTTTAAGGTACGAACCTCGTGTAAGACTTGTCTGTGAGCAACGTATGGTAGCACAAAAGCTCAAGTGTGATAGAAATTTACAAGGTAGTTCCAGTGTATGGCATCTGTCAGCTGATCATGGAGTAAAGCTCTTTGTGGCTCCTCACTGTCAGCTCTCACTCCAACCTTTGCACCATTTAAGTGCTCACGTGACGTTCAAGGGCTGCACATTGGGCAGATGTGCACTGCTGACTTCATGAGGCTGATCAGCTTGCCCATTCACTGCCCTTGTGATACAACTACCGTTACTCATGAGCTCACCAAAGCGTCATGTGGTGTACTTGTATATCCTAGCTACATGTGAGCATATGTCTCAAGGGCATGGTAAGCGAGGGTATGCTGGGAAGGTAGACTAGAATGGCACATATGTAGTAGTTGCATACATGGTGTTGATAGATATCACATCGATATTAAGCCAGCGCGCACTGATTTTGCCTGGCAAAGTGATGCCATTTGCGATTTACGAACGTTCCACCTATCACCTAGGTCTGAAGAAAGTACGTATATATATGTATACATTCCAGCCATCGATGTCATTGGCGCAAATATTGGCCATGCATGGCCCATAGGCTGTGATTATGAAAGCACAAACTTGCAGTATACTTTGGTAGTAACATTCCCATTACAACACACAATTGCAAATATGTATTGCAGTTTTTGGTTTAGCTTAGCCCGAATGGTGTATCACCTGCACTTGACCTCAATGTTTTGCTGTATACAGCATTCATAAGTATATGAATTTAGTTTACAGTCGTAAGGCTATTTTGCAGGAACAAGGTACACATGTGAGAGCTGCACTTGCATCAGCTACGTAACTGAATAAAGTGAGCCATCGTAATAGAAGAGATGTGACGTGATAATGCACACGCTTGATGTCGTCATCGACGTGAGCCTATACACATCTCCGAATGTGTCAGCCTGGCGGTCTCAATTTAGAAATCTGCCTGACGTTTGAGCGTATGCCATACGCATGCTTATGTACTATGCCCTAGCACTGCTATGCCCTGGCAGGCTGGATCATGTTCAACTGAAGTCTTCAATGTTGATGCCTCTGCTGACCTGTAGGTTGCCAACATCACTCTTCTGGCGAGGTACAGGAAATCTAATGAACCGTATCTATGTGCCCAAGATTGCCTGGATAGGGGCATCTGCTTGGCAAAGAACGTCTGCAGTTGCCGTTGGGGTGAAGAAGCTTTCGAAATGCTTGTCCTGACCCAAAAAAAACAGATACAAACATATTTAAATAATTCTACAAGTCGCAGGCTATCATTTTTGCAGCCGATCAAAGCAGCAACTATTGAATGGCAATTCCTTCCCCCTGCCGATGCGCATCGATCGATGCCTAGCCAGACAGGTTTCATATAGCATTTATGAGATGACGAGTCATAAGTCATGAGCCCGAGTGCATTAGTGTAGATCAAGATCAATCTTTTAAGCTCGAAGCTGCTAGTCTTGCCAAGCTGAGCTTGCAGCTATACTATATGATAGTTTCATATAAATCTCAAGGCAATGGACAGTCTCGTGAGCAGTAAGAAACTTTACTCCCATGTGTATATATGTATATATGCTGGTCATTGTATAATGATTATATAATGCAAGTAAGACGACAGAAGTTTAGTGTGCTTTTGCTTGGCCATGCCCTGGTCCGACCCTGCTGGTCCAGCTCTCGCTCCACTAGTCGACTCAAGTTCTCGCTGCTTATTTCAGATGCTTGTTGGCTCTGTGCAAGCGCACTCATGGTTCTAGCATTGTAGGCACCTACTCAGTCATATGCTAGGTACATATATGGCATGCAACGCACGTGGCATGCAAGGATGTGACGTAATCGTGAATATTCACCGATATGTCTTCTTAGATGCAAGAAATTTGCTTCCCTGGATGATATCGATATATGTACGTTGACAATGCAGTATGTAGATGCTGTACATGTCATTAGTGCACTAGTGGAAACGTGCAGTACGACATGTTAACGGACACTGTACAGATGTATGTGGCTATTTGCCAGCGGCTTTGCTATAATATCAACAGGCTATGGCGGGGAGCGGTGCCAAGGCTCAAGCAGACACCTGACAGTCAACACCGTAATGGAGAGAGATGTGCGTCCTGGCACTTGGCAATATTGGAAAGTGGAGAAACCTCTACGAGGCGAGTGGACCAAAAAGGTGCCATTAATGTGCCATTAACAATGTTGTTAATGCATTCAGCAAAGTCACCTCCAGCTTTCCTCAAGTTGTAATACATGTAAAGAAGGATCTAAGAAGCAAATTCGAATAAACTGATGTGATGTCCATCTGAAATTGATGAGACATTCGTGCCAGACTATAGTGCATGCACCCAGACATCGATGTGCTCGTCGCAGCATAACAGCTGTCGCAAGGCACATCACCAGCTTGCAACGTACACATTTCGACTCATGTATTACAAGGCACTCGACGGAAGGATTCTATTAGCTGGAATGCCCGGGCAACCCCAAGCTCATCATCAATTACTCTAGAGCAGATCTGCTATGGCGCCATATGGCCCAAGATCTAGGTAGATGTCTACGAGCCACCGTGAAAGTACTACTAGTAGGCATAACAAGACAAATTCCTTCCGTTAACGTTGGCTTTCGTTCCTTCCGAAATGGATCCATTGGCATCCGAACATAAAGCCCCAAAACGATTTGTGTAACGTGTAGGAAGTCTGGGTCAAGCTTTGGGTGCATGCGCCTGATATTGCTCGATTGACGAGTAAAGAGCTGAGGGTCGTCGCAAAGCTAGATGGCGTTCCAACGCTTCTGAACCACGACGTTCAGTTCGGGTGCTAGCATGCTTCTACCCAGCCAACCTGTCCCCTTGCGTTTTGCCTGTAAGGCGTCAATATCAATAGTATATGAATATGAGGTCACAGCCGGCTCTGCCTGTATGGCACTGTTTCTGTCAACGCAGCATTCACGCTGATTTATTGGATCTGCAGGCAACACATCAGTTTGAAAACGACGCATTCATGGATTGATCAATGAGAACACAATATAACTCCTGTGTAGATCAGACCCACTAGCGTGGGACCTCACTTGATATATGTATATTTCCTTACGTCGCTATGGTCATGACTGGCTGTGTACAGAAACTTCTCGGGACGCGATGAGTATATTTGGCAACGAAAGTCCGTCAATAGATCTCTTTTCCGCAGCAGTCTCCTAACCATAGGTGTCTATAATGAAGACAGAATCGAGCAACGCACTGTTTCGTATCGTCTCCAGGTACAATACCTGCATGCAGTGATCCCTTAACATTACCCTACTAATTCGATTCGCATCCGCAATTTCGATCGAGCTTGTGTGACATATCTTCTATCAAGGTGTTACATATCTTCAACTAAGATATTTGACACCGATATTTTATCGATCACTGATTGCCAATACACTAGTCGACTGTTGCCAATTGTACAATGGTCCCAATGCATTGATCAATGCATCAATTCATGCAATTGCTTCAGCTTGTTTGAGCAGTCAAGTATTTAAAGCATGTGTGGGCTATCAGCTGCAGCTTGCGTAAAAAAGAAAGGTGTACAGTATCCAGACAGTCATTCACTTCCTTCTCAAGACAATTGCTGTCACCGCATTATTGATCAGGTGACCGATGGATTCATCAGTACTGCATTGCCAGTTGATCAAGCTTAATCAAGATCTCAATTGAGCTTTTCATTATTGTCTGTCGAAATCGCGATATGTTGAGCATCAATGCAACTCTGGCCCTATATATCTATACTTATATAACGAGCTTAGTCAGCACATGAGACGCATATGTATCGATTGTATACTCTATAGTACATCTGAATTACGTACGCAGGTCACTTAATATAATTATGCTGAACATCATGATCAATGTCCGTGCGCCGGTGCTCAGGCTGCATGATGTGATGTTTGCATAGACCTCTCTAGATAGATCACCGTCAGATTTTCTGACGAAGAGAAGTGACTACTGGTACTGAATACAATCTTCCTTTTCTTTGGCCGTGGTACATGCAGACAGAGTTTTTCGGTGAGCCGGAAGGACCTGCCCTTGCTAGAGCTACAGAGGCTCCAGAGGCTTCGCCTCCAGTGGGTACTCAGAGCAACGGGCCCCGGAGCAGCTACCACTCCAGCGAGCCTCGATTCAACCTCAAGCTAGTAGTATTGCTTCCGATATTTCTTGTGATGGCCTTTTTCATTGGCCTCATTTCTTACAAGCTGCGACCCAGGTGTGCACCATGATTGCACATATACACAGTGTTAACGTTACAACGTTGTAGCTAGTCAGCAACGAGAGGAGAGTATCTTGTTGAAGAGTCTCCAAAGATTTCAATGCCTCGGGCATGCGCAATTTTACAATTATAATGCAAGCTTGTACCTGACTCCTGGAAGCCGTGAGGGTCTTTCTAAATTGCCAAAGGTGAATTAAGTGGATATCCTTTTGATCCATGAAGTACAGATTAAAACCTCAACAAGCTTGCTTCAATTAGCCTTTTTTCACGAGATGTTTCTGCATGAATTTACCATTATTGGTCAATATTAAGGAAGTTTTGGTGCTGCAGGCTCGAGTGGACTTCAAACGTTCGTGATATATATTGACAGCAGAGCTCCACATGTTGTGTATGTACAAAAGCTTTGCTGAGGAACTGATGAGTGGTTGCATACGATCGAAATCAGCTCATATATTCCACCATAAAGAATGGGTTGCGTGGCATTTATGAGCACATGTGCACATTCACAGCAGGATTGCGGTCCTATATGCAGTATGAGTCAGGCTTTGGATCCATTCCGGAATTATACTGCCTTTGGCGGCGAATTTGGATAGTGTATGTCGCAATATACCTTTTTAAACCATATATGTGCTGCAATGCAATATGCAGGCAGATACAAGCAGCTGCAGCTCAGCGAAGGGCATCTATCAGACCCAGTAGATCCAGAGCGCCAGCGGTAGTGCCGGATGACCCGAGCGACATGAATGAGACACCGCCACATACCATCATCCCAAATTCTCTGCCAGCTCCGCTTGCTCTACGATATCAGAGGCGCCGGCGCATGAATCTGCTCAACTCATTCCCTACATACACGTACGAGAGGGCGGGATTGGAAGAGATACCCTCCTCTGTTGCAAATCGAAGCGACCTGCATGCTGCTTCTGGGTGAGGGACACCTCCTCTACAGCATGATGATCTAAATATTAATGACATACGTATGAGTAGCCATGGCCAGTACATACTGGGCAGTGTCCACTTGGCGGCTCTTCAGACTTTAGGACCCTGGACCCTAGCTAGACCCTATACCGGTCTGGGCCTAGGGTGGAACCTATATCTAAATCCCGTCACAACACAAGATATTGCTGTACAGCAGCAAACATGTACATCGATCTATCATACATGTATGTATGATGCCATATCCGATGTTTTTTCTCCCTCGTCTCGACGAACGCGCACGCTTCAGAGCTGCGTGAGGTCTGACTGCTTTTGTGCAGCCAGATTGCCGGCAATGGCATGCCATTGACTTAGACTCAGATCTAATTCTAGACTGTAGAAATTTACTAGTATATGTACAAGTGTGGACTATGTCCTATCGAAAGATGTCTCTGAGTGCACAATTTATGAGCCAAATGACACAACCTGCGTAGCTTCACCGGATAAATAACACAGGGTAAACCCTAACCCATATGTGTTGTGTCAAGAAACAAGCATGCACGGAGGCTAAGACGAACAAGACGGAGGCTAAGACGAACAATCATATCGCATGTATGTATGTCATATCGATATCGTACGATATCGTACCAAATGCATCCTCTACATTAAGCTATCACGTTCCCTGTTGCGGTAAGCTGATGATGATGACGCAAGCTGATGAACTTGCCTGAGAGAATGTGCTTCAAACCGTTATCTTCGTCTGTCATAGCTTTCCATTGACTTCACTCATAATCATTGCTGCATCGTGTAGCTAAAGCACAGGACGTATGAGCCTAGTGCAAGTCTTGTAAATGCAAATAAACGTCTGTTTGGAACAGTTTGAACTCAATACTGGAATGTATCGTCGTATGAGGATCCTCTGTGATGAAGTTGACCTCGCTTTTCATCATCAATCTTCACAGCATTTGTCTTAAAATGGTGAATATTGTGATTTTATTGGTTCCTTTGTACCTTTGTGCAAGCTTGTTTAGAGCTTCTGACGGAAGTAATGAAGACATAGGTATCGTTGGTATCCAGGTATCAGATCGACACGTCTCTTGTACGATTGTACAAGAGACGTGTCGATCTCAGGGACCCTGAGATCATGTGGCTGAGATGCGAGTATCATGTACATGTGTGGTCAGAACGGCACACGCACCTGGGCACTTCAAGTATTTCTGTAGTATATCTTGTGCTCCATGCCTGAGTGCCTAGATCAAACAGCGAAGCCTGTCACCTATAGCAGGCTAGCCTTTTCAAGCCTTGAAAAACTGATGGCTAGGAGCTGTATGCATATGAAGCACCGGTGCACTGGTCATGGACTGCCATCTTTTAGTACCATGTGTGCGCATGCGCAGCACACTATCGTCGACACCCGAGCAAGTCACAGGTGGTCATACGGCTGCCGGAGTCGGCGCTCACTGTACAATTTGTCTGGGGAGGTGGAAGAGAGGCGACAGGCTCCGCACTCTGCCGTGCTTTCACTATTTTCATATTAAATGCATTGACAAGTGGGTGTTGAAACACAACAATTGTCCGAACTGTCGTGCAGTGTTCGCGACCGATGCCACTTCTTGACATGATGATTGCAAACATCATTATTGTTGTGTATGTTATGTGGTTTTCGTTCTTTCACTTCAATTCTGAAAAGTAATAATTTGACATTTAGTTTATTTTGTGCTGATTGCGGCATATCCAAGCACGGCCTTCATTTTCGACTGACGATATCGTGAAGCATTGATGTTTTCCTTCTCACGTTTTGTTGGAATGACCTATTCCACCTTTTTAGCTGATCAATGAGTAGTTTCAGGGCCTTTTATTGACACTAAGTCTGCTCTCCAGACCGGAAGGGTGCATTTCTATCTTATCCTTCACCCCCCTGTGGGCAAGTCTTCTAATATATCATAAAACCCTGCTGCATCAAATATGTAAGCATACACCATGTATCAGAGCATACACTTCAAGTAAGGGTCAAGAATAGGAGACTAGCGTAAGGAGAGTATAGGAGACGTTCACTTGCAAGGGCAATTGTTGTAATAATCCGGACATCTGCAAAGCACTTAGTACAGGGACAGAGCCAGTAGCACCTGAGGTGGGGTGTTCCGGGTGAAACCCTCGATGGACGCCGTCAAGGCTGCTACATTTGAGCATGAAAGTACTATTCCCCTTCTGAACATGGACATCAAGTTAATTAAACGATATAATAGCTCGATGTTAACAACGTTGTTTGAGCCATTGAGCAAAGGTTCGCCAATAGTAGCATCCCATGAGTCACCCAATTACCAACATGGCAGCGAATAGAGTACTTCAAGGAATTATTGCCATAGAGCCACATAAGAACGCATCCTCGTTGAAACAGTTGGACCGAAAGATGAATTGAAAACATTGCAAATATTTAAACCATGGCCATTTGCAAAAGTAGCTGCTGAGGATGCAGTAACTGGTGTAATATAAAATTTGCAGAACAGTAGAAATTCATACGAGACAGATTTCTCGGCAGCACCAAAGTCAAACAGAATATGTGAGGAAACACTAGATAACTTTCCATTAAATTGCATGATTAGACTCGAAGGAGTGCCTTGGAAGCTTGGTATCCTCTGTTTTCAGAGGTTACGCAGCATTATCAGAAATGAAATCAAATTGAAAAGTCTGGTTCTGTCCCACTAACGACCTGCCTAGGCCTCTTGAAAAATTCATGCAGAAGATGATCCTAGTTTCCTGCTCGGGGTATTCCCGGCTGGCTAGGTTTTCTCTTTCATTGCGTCGTCAAAATGCTGACATTCTTTGCGGTAAAAAGGATTCTGTTCGTCACAGTAAAAGCATCGTTTCTTCTCTCGCTGTTCGTTTAGACGCTCAAAGGATGTGCCAAATTTAGGGCCCTGACCCTTTGAAGGGCAGAAGCACGAGCAAGTCGTCTGGGAGACCGACCAATTGTGAAAAGGTTTCGACTGATCAAAAGACAACTCGCGCTCACGAGAGGAAGAATCCGCATTTTTACGTTTGCGACCTTTAAAGACCAAATTTGGACTTGACATTGCCACTCGTTGGAGCAATGGAAGCCAGTGTTGTTTGTGATTATCACAACAAGCTAGCCATCCTGTGTTTGTTGCTCGTGTGTCACAATGCACAAGGTTGGCCCTTGTGGCCAACTATAGGTAAAACAATTGCTCTCTCTCAACAACAACTTGTCCTGGCGCTGTCAACGTCACCGTTGCTTCAAATGCAGAGCTATCCAGCACTCTACATTTCAGTTTGAAGCAACCTTAGAAGAATACTTTACTTCCCATACGAGCTACTAGCTAGTGGTACTTGGGGAACTTGGGGAACAGAGGTGTTGACCACACCATCGACTTGGAGCCTGACTCCCGGCCAGTTCATCACGCTAGTACCGCCTTAGCCCATCGGTACGTACGTGTGCTGTACGCACGCGTGCTGAGGTGTATTCTACTAGCTTTGCAAAATTCAATTGAATGGGGGTAATCAATCTATCCTCTTCCCTTTTTGGCTCACCAATTTTATTCGTAGCTGGAAAATACGGTTCTCTTCATATAGTTATTGAATACCGTGCGTCAAATAAAGTGACGATTCATAATCGCACACCGTTATACGTATGGACGATCTCTTTGATCAAGTGCAAGGTTCATTAGTATTTACAAGCCTTCATATAAATTCAGGTCATCATCAAATCTTAAAACTCGAAAAAGATTATTCTGAAACGGACTTTTTACACCTGTCAATCCCAACGCCTAGGTTGATGTTATCAATTGATATTATCAATTTATTCTGTTGCCCTTCGGCCTCAGAACGCTCCAGCTACTCCGAGTTTTCAAATTGTCATGAATTCTGTTTAGAACAATATTTTAAAATTTTGCTTAGGTGGCATGGACGATATTCTCCCGATGCATCCAATCATGTCTAGCATTTGCGTGCGGTCCTTGATCGTTTAAGATTCCACAACTTTTAGTGTTAACTCTCAACATATAGCTTTGCTTCATCAGAGGTTTTCTCGGTTATGTCTTATCAAAAATTTCAAATGGTGACAATGGTTTACATGATTCATTGGGAAGGATTTCACCGGTGCACCCGAAAACGACACATCGAACCAATGTCAAATTTAAAACATTGCTCGGATTGACCTACATCGTTAGCAAGTGCATGCTAGGAGTGACACACTTGATCCACCCTATTATCCATGAACAATTTGCCTCCACGGCGTTGAATATTTTATCAAGTTTTCGCATCTTTAAACTTAGCTTAAAGATTGCATGGAGAATTAGTAAATGATTCCTTCATCAACCCTCTGTGCTCAACACCGGTACCGTCGCCTCTCCGATCATTGAGAACCTCAATCGATTTGCACCTGCAGCACGAACAATGAGCTATCATGCATGAAGTCCGGGGAGATGATGCATTACTGCAAGTCTTCCCATGTGGAAGTCGATACTCGTCGATGATGCAAGTACTGGTTCGAAATCACAGCGACTTTCATCGCGTCACGCTTAGGAGGGCCCCTCGTCAACCTTAGAACAACACGTCGTGGCTTCAATCGCACAAGGCGCCGCGAACGGCTACGAGTTGCAGCGATGGACAATTTAAGGTCGAATTTGAAGCTCATATCTGTGTGCAGCATGATATCTGAGCTCTGTATGATTATTTAAGAGCTAGCTGCCAAACCCTTCCACTTTTACGCCTTCAGCTGCAATTGTCTTTTCGCGTGCACTTGCTGCGCATCGATATTGTCCGTTGGCTAGCCAGATGAAAGTTGTTGAACAATTGCGACTTGCGATCGGAACGTCCCCTTCAGATTCTCTCTTTACAATTTTCTTTGCAGGTGTGCTCACCTGATGGCTCGAGCCCCGGGAGGCCACAGATTGTCGCGCGTCGATGTACTGCGTGCCCCGCTGAGATCTCGGTCAAACCCTAGGTCAGTTTTGGTTTCCTTCTCCAATTCTCGACCAAAACGGGAAAAAGTAGACGCATTTTATCACACATGATACAATATCATTTCATATCAAAGTAGCTTGGCATGTGCCCATTCACAACCAATAATCTCGACCACATCGGCGGATCCGTGCATGTTAACATTTAAACGTTTATACAAATTTGTACCTCCATATGGCCCATCATCATGATAATGCACGGCGCATGCCAGTGAGTCATGTATACACGTGAAGCCTACATAAACCCTTATAATTACGTAACGATATATTTCAGGGCTCTTTGAGTGCATCTTACTGGAGTGTAGTGGTAGTGATGGTGGTAGGCGGTGCATACTTGCCTGCGTGCGTGTGTTTGTATGCGTGTGTGTGTGTGTGTGTGTGTGTGTGTGTGTGTGTGTGTGTGTGTGTGTGTGTGTGTGTGTGTGTGTGT
>JAULKR010212095.1:0-15830 GCA_032356305.1 Prasiola linearis | reverse complement strand
GTTCAGATTGTGGAAGTTGGAAAGGCCTAAAGGCTGGTCACATCCGGTGGGGATAGCGAGCCGACATCACCGATAGCAAAATCGATGGCGACTGTGCCGCGAAGCACGATGTCCATGTTTGCCCGATCCTCGTATTCGCCGTCATCGATCAATTCGGGCAAATGCCGGACGATGGACGTTTCGTGGATGTGGAAAGGCTTCAGCGTGTGCGCCACTGTCTGCACATGGCAGGCGGCCTTCAGTTGCGCGAAAATGTCCGGTGGCATGTTGCCGTAAACGTCGAGTTGCCACGTCCATTCCCGTTCGATTGCAGGGGCTTCGGTGACTGATCCGTCAGGCCCAATTAACTCGCGATACTGTGGGCGTCCGATGGGCATTTCGCTCAGCAAATGGAGCGTGGCGTATGGCAATGCGGGCCGGTCGCCGCCCTGATAGGCCAGCACCAGCGTGGTGAGGTCGGTATGCTCGAGAATAAAGCGCCGCAGGGGCGCATAGCTTGCGTCAGGAACCACCTTGGGCGTCTCCCAGCACGGCGCGGGAGAATTGCCCCAGCGGACGATTAACGCGCTCTAGGACGAGATATTCCTGCCCGTCGATCACGAAGCGGTCGTCTTGTTCGATGGTCTCCGCCGTCCACATGGTCTGGGAAGCGTTATCGCGGATGCCCTCCGGCATATTCACGCGGGCAAGGCCGGTCACGGGTTGGGCAGTGGCTTGAATGGTTGCGGTGTCGGTCGTGGATGGAATGAGCAGGCCGTCGTCGTCGTAACCGCCACCGGACGTGACGCGCTTGCGGATGATGTCGCGGGCAAAGCGTGCGATTGGATTGCGTAGATCGCCCATGATGGCCTCACTTTCCGCGAACGTGATAGTTTACGGAGCCCTTCATCTCGCCAGTATTCACCAAAGGATTGCTGGAGCCTTTGATTGCGATTGTAAGCGGCGCGTTTGCAGGATTTCGAAGAGCGTCGATTTCTTTTTGAATGTCGCCCTTTGCCATGATGCCCAGTTTTTTTAGCACACCATCGACGTTAGCCGTGCCGTTCATCAGTTGCTTGGCGGCGCTTTTCATGGATGATTGGTATTTATTGCGATTGTCTCGCATAGCGTTCCGCATGAATGGCCTTGGTGGAGACGGGCCTCCAAAGCCGCCAAACGTGCCGCCCCTGCCCGATGCAACGAAAGCCTTGCCGCTGCCACGATGGCCGAACTCGTTGAAAATGGCCTTCTCTATGTTTGTCGCATCGCCGGAACCCTTGGCCGTCACCCCATTGGGAAAACCGACCGCCAATTCCTTCCGCTTGGCCTCGTTGGCCATTTTCAGAATGTTGTCCATCGCGCCCGTGCTGGTGCGCGTCACACGGCCCGTGAACATTAGATGGCGATGAATGAAACGGTGTTGCGGCGGGCCAGTTCGAGATAAAGCCGACCATAGGGCGTGTCATCCAGCCCTTCCGGCGTTGCCTGCCCTGCCCCGCTTTCGCGTGCGGTGTCGTATTCCTCTGTCACGTCACCAACGGTGTAGCGCTTCACGATACGATCTGCGGACGATGCGGAAGCACCACTGGCAGTAGCGACCGAACGTGCCGGTTCGCCTTCCATGGAAAGCAGGTGCCCCGCATAGGCCATGATGCCACGGGGAATATCCCGATCGGCCCAGCCCTCGTTTACAGCGTCCACAGCGTCGTCGAGGAACAGCGCCACCCGCGCGTCCGCCACCGGCTCAAAGGCTGAATATCTCAGCTTGAACTCGGCAACGGACGGCGCGGTGATCGTCATGCTATTCGGCAGGCTTCGTGGCTTCGTCCAATTTGGACTGGAGCGTTTCCACCGACATGCGCTTGTCCGCCTTCACGTCGAGATCGGCAAGCTGCGAGATAAGCGCATCCTTGGCCGCGTCGTCGTTGTCGGCTTCGTCGGACTTGTCGTCGGCAGGCGAGCCGCCTTCGATTTCGAGAAACTGTTCTGCCCAGACCTTGCCGATAGGCGTGCCGGAGAAACTTGCCCATGCCTTCGCATCGACTGCGACGGGAACTCCGGGGCGGGCTGTGACGCCTGCGAAGTTCAGGGCTTCATTGGATGTGTTCGTGACGTTGATATTGGTCATGATGGCCTCTTAGGAATGGAAACGAGGCGACCGAAGCCGCCCCGATTGCGGTTAGACGCCGTCGATATATTTGACAGCAGCCGGACGCTTCACTTCCACGCCACCGAGACGGAACATCCCCGGCACTTCGAAGCGGAACACGTTTTGCTGTGCAGCCCAAAAGCGCAAAGGCATTGGGATATGCAGTTTCAGAACGTCTTCATCGCGGCGATAGACCACCATGCGCGTAACACTACCGGCACCAGCCGTCGAAAGCTGGGGGAACATGCCGATCTTGAGCGGGCTTCCCGTGATCGCGGTGTAGGAGTTCGAGCGCATGATGTATTCGAGGATCGTCGTGTCAGAAGCTGCCGAATACTGCGTCGTGGCGATGTAGGTGTATTCTTCGACCGGCAGCAGAACCGTGTCGCACAACTCGGTGCGCTTGCTGTCCAAATACGCAGCCGTGAGGGCCGTGTTAATGTCGGACGCCACCTGCGCGCCTGTCGCGGAGCCTGATACCCAGTCGCCGTTGCCCGCCGCCGTTGGCGTGACGCCAGCCGCGTTGAACAAGCCTTTCAGGCCTACGGTCGGGTCGCCGGTAAAGGCAACGTCTTCCACAAACTCTTCATAAGCACGGCGTGCAGCCATAGCCCGGTCGTTCACGAGGTTCATACCCATCAGGCGCGCGCGTTCGAGTTCCGCGAGGTTGTAGTCGTAGCCGACCGCAGCCGTCTTGATGCTTTCCTCGAATTTCTCCATCGTGGTGCCGACGAATGGCACGTCCTGCGAGTTGGCGTTAAACCACTTCGCAGCGCCAAACTTGTCGGACGAGAAGAACGTCACAGTGTCCGTCCATTCCGGTGCCGACGTATCGACGGGAATGTAATTGGCATAGGTGATGTCCGCGTATTTCTTCGCGTAAACACCCGGCTCGATGTGGGTCTGCTGCGAGAGCAGAAACGAAAGCGCCTGCTGCTGCGCATCGGTTGTGAATTGGCCGTTATTCATTGTTCGGCCCTCCTTATGCGAGGCGCAGGTTGACGAGTTCGTCAGCGCCTGCCGTGGATGTGTCGAACGTGCCACCGGGAATGGCGGTGTTGTCCGTCGGAACGTTGGTGATGACACCGGCGTCGGTGAAATAGGCGGCGTCGCCAACATCAACCGCGACCGAAGCAACGACACGAATGACGCCGTTGTCACGCATCAGGGATGCAATGTCGTATTGGGCATACTTGTCACCGTTGCGGCCATCGAGTTCGACCGCGCGAACCGTAATGCCGCGAAACACGCCACCGGCGGTTGGTGCTTTTACCTGATTGTCAGCGGTGCCCTGAACGGCCACCTTGCCGAAACCGATGCCAGCGGCACCCTCAACCGGACGCGAGATGAGCGTCTTGGTTTCCATGTTGACGATCATGCCTTCCGGCAGATTGCCCATGCGTTCGTCGTATTGTGTCTGAATGGCGGGCATTATTTAGCACCTCCCTTGTGAGCCGAGCCGAGATCGGCCAGCATTGCCTGATAGGCGTCGTCCACTTTGGTCGCGCCATCGTTCTGCGTGGTGGCCATGCGGCCAAGAGCGGGTGCCAGCGGATCGGCGGGCTTGGCTTCGGCCAGGAGGTCGAAAGCCGCGTCGATGTAGGCGTCGGACTTGCCGGCCATTGCATCGGCGCCACGAACAGCCACAACAGCCGCCTTGCGGATGGCTGCGTCGGTCAGGCCCTTGGTCTCAACCTTCGGGGCAACGCGCTTGGCGGTGTCCACGAGGGCGGCACGTTCGGCCACTTTTGCGTCAAGCGCATCAGCCGTAAGCGCAGCGGCTTCCAGCTCGGCGATTTTCGCGTCCTTGGTCGCCAGTTCGGCGTCCTTGGCAGCAATCGCCGTGTCGTGAAGATCGTTGGCCAGTTTCAGTTCAGTGGCCTTGTCAGCCTTGAACGCTTCGAGCGTGGCAGCGTGGACGGCGGCGATGGGCACCGCTTTATCGCCCAGCACCACATTTGTGAGAGTGTCAGCCAAAATGGCCTCCTTTGGTTTCTCATCGTTGGTGAGCGGGGCGATGCCCCATTTATCGGCGGTATCGCCAATCCGGTATTCCGGCCCCGCCCTGCCCGCCTGAACGATTGCAAGGTGATTGGCGCGGATATCTTGCTGAATGGCGTCGTAGGGTTGACCGTCAGCGGTCACGCCCGATTGCCATTTCAGTTTGGTGTCGTAGCCCACGGAAAGCTGTCGCAGCCCCCTTTCGACCGCATCGATTGCACGCTTGGACATGATCTTGATGGACGCTCGAACGACCTCACCATCGGGAACCACATCAATGACAGTGCCGACATTTTCCGCATCGTAGGTTTCTGCCGTGACAGGTTCGTCAGGGTGCCCCAGCGTCAGGGGGATCAAAGGAAAGGTGTTCAGGCTGTCGCGGGCGTGAACCTGCTCTTTCGGGCGATACACGCGCACAACCGGCATGTCGGGGCGGCCAACCTCGTGACCGGCGTAGTCCTGAATGCCCGTGCGGGCGATCTGAACGTTGGCAAGCAAATATCCACCATCCGCGCGTTCGACGCCGGAGAGCGGCGAAAAGTCCTGAAACTTCATGGGATGCCTTTCGGCTTGCGGTTGTGCTATTGCGACGAAATGTCAGAAGAACCCACCGTCACAGAGCGCCGCATACTCACGGCCATCCACGATCTGAACGTGAATGTCGCGAAGCTGGCTCGTGATGTGAGGGCGTTGGATAAGAAGATCAGCGCAGGATTGACCGAAGCGAACGGCGGGGCGCACCCCATCGCGTTTGATGTGGAGGCCTACCTGAAAGGGCTTGGGGAAGGCTTCGACAACGACAAGACGTAGGAAGCCGTCACAAGGGCTAGCACGTTTTGACGGATGGCGCAACGCCCATTGCGTCGATTGGTTCAATCAGGAATTATTTTGCTTGGAGGCCGGTGCTGGCCGGACGTGAAGGGTAAGACGTGCCCTATCCGAACACGACAATGCCGGAGCCTGTGCAGCGGCACATAATATCTTGGCCGGGGTGTTTGGTCACGCCGCCTATGCCAGAACGCGGGACCCACGCCGTCCCGTTAAAGTAGACAGTTGGATCTGAATATTTACACCGTTTTCCCCGCATTGCGGCATGTGATTCCCGAACCCTTTCATCGACGGAGTCTTGAAAGTCGTATTCCGCAATTCCGGCTTGCTGGTGCCGGTATGCCGTCAACTCTGATGCCACGCTACCAATCTGATCTTTGGCAATTCGTTGTGACCGATACCCGTTAGCATCGTCCAGCACCTTTTGAAGTTCCTTACGCAGCGCCGACGCAGGCTTGCCCCGCACATAGGCGTCGGACACGAGCCGTGCTACGTCTGCCTCTACACTGCCCGCAAGATTGGTGATAAGCGCCGCGTTCCGGCTTACAATCGCCTCCAGCACGTCGGTCAAATCTTCATCGCGCACGACAGCATCAAGGTCGATGGACAGCACGCGCTTTGCCGTGGCCTTGAACGATGCGGTGTGTCTGCGCGCTTCCAGCCCCAGAATACGCCGCACGGTACGCTCCGCAGTTGCCACCAGAATGGCAGTCAGAGCGCGCAGGCCGATCTCACCGGCCACATCGTCACCGAGCGCCACGTCTCGCATTTCAGCACGGCGTTGGGCTGCTAGGCGCGTGTATGTCGGTAGTATCGTTTCCCGCACGTAGGAAGCCTGCCCACGCATCACGGCGCGGATGGCAGTGCGGAGTTCCAATTCTGCGGTAAGCGTGCCTGTAGGGCTTGGAAGTCGGGCTGTTGAGCCACTTGGACGGACAGCTAGGGCGGCAATCTTATAATTCATACTGCCGCCCTAGCCATCATCATTTACCGAAACTGCCGCGCCCTACCGCGCCAAAACCGCCCCCGACAATCCGGGCCTCACCTGCCTTGCAACGACCACCCACTACATAGCAGTCCTTACCTTGCCTGCCTCAACGCACCTCACCGTTCCATGCCTATACCCGCGCCGCCGGACCACGTCTGCCTTGCCGCACGTCTCCCCGCCGTTACATTCCCCGTCTGGCCCCGCCTGCCCTGCCTTAACAGTCCCGACCTTGTCCGACCGTGCCGTATCTTTTCATGCCTGCCCAACCTCGCCAGCCCGAAACTTTACTCTCCGCAACTTTCCTCGCCTGCCCAACCGTGCCGCTACGGTCCCGTCCTATCGCTACCCAACCGCGCCTAGTCTGCCGAGCCAATCCCGCCCGCGCCTCATCACTCCACACCAGTCCAAGCCCCGTCTGCCGTGCCAATACGACCTACGCCGCTTCTTCTTGTCTTTGCGTCACTTGCCCGATGCCAGAAAGTGTCCGGCTGATACCCACGCGAGAAACGCCAAGCGCGGTTAGTACACCGTCATACCGTTCGGACCACTGTTCGAGAGCCATTGCGGCTTCTTCTGCAAGCGCATGAAGGTGTGTGTCGGTGTTCTGCGTAACGATATACCCGCCACCATCCTGCCGAGAATGAACGGGGGCATGGGCGAAAGGCGCTTCCACTTCCGTCACGCGCATTTTGCCGCCCGACACCGTTTGAACCTCAAAGCGGATTGTCAGCCCTTGCGCGAAGTCCCGCGCTTGCTCGACGCGGTGGCGCGTGGCGGCGCTTGCATCGTCCCACTCAAACCAGCCGTATGCGGCGTGCTTCTCGCCAGCCTGTTCGACTTCCGCAACGAAAGCGGAGGGGCGATAAACCCCTCCATTCCGCACCGCAAAGTCACGAACAATGTCTTGCCGTTGCTCTTTGGTGAAACGCGCCATTATGCAGCCCGCCTTGCAACTTCCTCGCCAAAGAACTCCATCATTTCCGCCGTTTCTTCATTGGCGAACTCAGGGTTTTCGAGCGCGGCAAGTTGGGACTTACGACCGTGGTTCTTCACCAGATCATCCCACTCGTCGTCTTGCTGGTCTGCGGAGATAACACGAAACGAACCGAACGCGCCCTTGCCCTTTTCCTGCCGGAAGTCACCGACACCCACGAGAATGCCCGCGTTGCATAGCAGGTTCACGATGGACGACGCGGAGAACTGCGGAGTGATATACCGGATTTCGACTTCCGCGCCCCACTTCGGCAGGAATGTTCGCGTCCGCACGTCTGGCGTCCGGTTCATGTCCGCCGACCGCACAACGTCCATGCGAAGCTGCGGGGTGCCGTAGAGAGGGAAATGGTCCCCCGGCATGAAGATGAGCCGCTGGGTGGACGTTTTTGTGATGCCTGCGGTTTCCAGTGCTGCCGTGGACATAGCCGCCTTGACGGCCACCACACGCAAGCCGAGTGCCGTTTTGCCTTCCGGCATCATTTCCGCCGACGAACGGAACTCCTGCATAGGGTTGTGCTTAATGTCCTTCTTTTCCGCCGCTGTCTTGCGACCGCCGCCGACCAGAAGGGTCTGCTTTGCCTTCTCAGCCATGCGGTTTTGGAACATCGGGGTAAGCCCGATGATGCGAAGTTTGACGATGCCCTGTTTGAGCGGGCGAATGTCGATAGTGGTTTCTGCTTTCTTGACTGCCATGATGGCCTCCGTAATTGGAGGTTGGCACGCCTGTCGCTTCATGCGAAACGGAATCCAGACGCCCACAACCTACCTTGTTGGCGTTAGGAACGAGGTTAGGGCTGCAATCCCAGTCTCGTTCCGCCCCGATTTCGGGGGTAAACGAATCATGATTCATATAGGCCGTTTACGCAAGCACTACTTTTCGTCAATACCCATTTTTCTGGCGCTTTATGTGGCCTGTCTCGCTAGACACCAGCAACGGCGGTCCCTGTGGCCCGTGCCGCTGCTTGGGCTGTCAATTTAGCCGCATCGCTAGGTTCCGGCACATCACCACCAAGGTCCACACCACCTTCAGCCGTTTCCATCATCGCCGCTTCCAGCCCCGGCAACACGCCCATTTCAATAAGCGCATTGCCGAACGCCGCGCGGGCTTCTTCCGGGGTAAACGCGCCACTCTCCACGAACGACTTCAGCAACGTGCCCAGCTTGACGCCGATATCGGCCTGTTCTTCTTCCGAAAGAACCCGCAGTTCATTCCATGAATACCAAAGTTCAGGCGGACGATTGCCGAGGGCGGAATAAATCAGGCATTCATCAAGGATGGTGAGGGCGGGTTCAATCTCCATCGTCTGGATGGATTGCACCGCCTCGTGATAGTTTCGTTCGGAGCCAGAACCTTCTTGCGACAACCCACCAGGTGCATCGCCGAGAAAGCGCGTGATGGGGATATCGCCAGACGCGGCAGCCAGTTGACCGAGCGCCATAAGCAATTCCGGCAGTGTGCTAAACGTGATCTGCTTGCGATTGTATTCCTCGTCCTTATCCATCAACAACATGCGCGTGGTGGACTTGGCCATTTTCGTCAGTGCCAGCCGTTGCAGATACCCCGCCTCGGTCGGGCCGCGATTGCCACCCGCGCCCGCAAGCGTGGTGGTGAAATCGGGAATGCCCAGCACGTCCACGCTGGCCTCGAATGTAAGGTGCGCGATATTGCCCGCCGCGCTGTCGAAGTTTTTCACCGCGTCCATGCAGTTTGCCAGAACGCTTTCGCCCCAGCCTGCTGCAACCCATCCATCATCAGAGTGACCGGACATGATGACAAAGCGCGATGGATGCACCTTAACCGGCACATTGTCTTTACCGCTTACCTGATACCATGCCGGGGCACCGTAGGTCGGAGATAAGACGTTCTCGTCCACATCCCCGTCGGTTATGGCAGATCGTTTCAGGACCGTCAGGTATTGAATGCCACCCTTTTTAAGTCGTGATGGGTCCAGCGGTTCTTCCGGGTTTTCATCACCCGTTCCGATAAGAATGGCAGCCCCGCCATACAGACGGGCCTTGACCTTGCAGTCCATGATCTTGCGCTGAACACCGAGGCGCTTTTCCTCTTTTTCCAACGCGCTTATCTGCTTTTCGTCACCCTGCCATGCCCGCCACTTGCGCAAGGAGTCCTGCACGGGAATGTTGATGATCTTCCGCGCCGCCCATGATGATTTGTAGGTGGCTTTCAACTGTTGTTCGGTAAACACCGGCGCGATATATTCGGACGCTGCCACCTTATCGTGTTGCGCCATGCCGAGACCGGACACGAACGAAGTGAGGCCATCGCCAAACCGGGCCGAAACCGCAATCGCTGACGATGGTGCGGGCATATCGGCCATGAGCGGTTCCTAGAGATATGAGTTGGGTTGGAGGTATTGCGACCGCCTCGTGCCTTCGAGCGCGTAGCGGAGCGCGTCGATGACGTGGTTGTTCTTGTCTTCAAGCACCGGCAGGATTTCTTCCGTCGCGGGGTCTTGCTTCCATCGGTAGTGAGTGAGTTCGTCCGCCGTATGGGTGCATCGGGGATGGACCACGATGTCGAAGGATTTCAGAAACTCGATACCGTCTTCGACCGAACCCGCCCCCTTCACCGCAGGGGTGATGCGAGGGAAGCCGTTGCGCTTCATGTAGCTGATAGTTTCAGGGCGGGCGCTATCCGCTGTCATTGGCCAATCCCGCGAACCGTCAACCTTGTCGAACAGGGCTGGCGTCTTGTCGATTTCGCAACCGACCTCATACGCCTCTTGATCCACATACAGCGTGCGGCCATCCATGAAGCACCGAACCAGCACTGTCGGGTCCACCGCATAACCCCAATCGCCGCCGAAATAGAACCGGGCGTCTGGCGGTGTGTCGAAGTCGGCAACCTTCCAATTATGGAAAACCCGCGCCTCGCTGTTGCGCTGATATGCGCCTTTCCAGACGTGTTCGTATTTTTCAGGGTCGCGCCCTCGGTCGTATTCCATCTCCGCTCGAAGAACGTCAGGAAACCAAGGGTTGTCTGAGAAGTTGACTTGTCGAACGATGGCCCCGGCAGGCGGTTCCGCACCGCGCAGGAATGCGTCGATAGGGTCCCGGTCGTATCGCGGGTTCCATGAGAACCACAGTTCAGACCCCGGCTTGCGAATAGTCGGGCGCAACAGGTCCAACGAACGCTGCGAAAGCGATTGCGCTTCCTCCACCCATGCGACGTCAAAGCCTTCCAGCGACTTGATGCTGTCGGCGGTGTGGTTCTGCATCCCCTGGAACACGATAAGCCCATCGCCGGGGGTCTTGATGACCGATTGCTGAACGTCGAACAGTGGCCCGACGCCTAGCGCTTCGATCTTGTCTTCGATTAGCCGTTTGACTGATTGGGCCAGAGACTTTTGGATTTCACGGATGCAGACAGCGCGTAGGCCAGGTGTGAGAATAGCAGCTTCAACCAATGCCTCGGCAAAGAAGTGGCTCTTACCGCTGCCATCGCCCCCCCCATGCACCCTTGTAGCGAGCGGGCGCTAGCAAGGGCACGAAGACTTCGGGTGTGCCAATATCGAGGTCTTTCACTTGCGAAAATCCTCTCCACTGAACACACGCTCGAAACTGAACCCTCTTTTAAGGCGATAACGCGCCTTGCTCGGATCTATGCCAAACCGCGCGCACCACTGAACAAGGCCCAATGTCTCCCCGTTGTGAGTTATCTTGTGGTTGTTGCGTCGGTTGTTGGCCTGCGTAACAGTATCTGCCCACCGGCAGTTCGCCTTGCAGTAACCCGCGTTCGTGTCGATGCGGTCCAAGGTCTTGCCTTCGGGACGCCGACCCATGTCATTGAAGAACGTTTGGAAGTCGCCCCAATCGTCACAAACAGTGATGCCTCGTCCGCCGTAAATGTCGAAGTCACTATCGTTTGGGTTGCAGCATCGAGCCCGCATGTCTTTCCAGCTTCGGTAGGTTGCGCGCTCAACCTTGCTCAAACCATGCACCCGGTTCCTGTCGGAAAGGGCCTGCGATTGAAGACACCCACATGACTGACAGTGACCAGACTTCAACTGCTTAATCGAAACGACGGCCTCGCCACCGCAAACGCAATCGCACGTCCATTTATGCGCTTGCCATTTGGGGTCACGGCTGTGAAAGGCCCGGATGGTTAGGCGACCATATCGACGGCCCGCTTGGTCTTCGATAGGTCGTTGGCGCTTTTGCCCCGGCGCTTTCGGGGGATTTATTGTTTTCATGCAAAAACATAGCACAAGCCGCCATAGGCTGCGGTGTAAACTAAGCTTTTCCCGCAGGAATTATCACACGGCGAATATTCCGGATGGCGACCTCGCCTGCGTGCTTCATCTCGCCTTTATCCACCAGCAACCCATGCAGCTTCGCCTTGCCCATGACAGCGGCGACATGAGCCGATGCGCCCTTAGGGTCTGCGATGGCTTGTGCGCGGGCCTCGTCCAGTTCGCGGGATAGGCTATCAACCGTCACATCATGGCGCTTGCTGATCTTTTCCTGCAAGGCGAACACCCTTTGCGATACCTTAGCGTCAGCTAGAACCTTGGACGCGTTCACCCAAATGGTCTCTTGCTTGCAATCTTCGGCCACATCATAGGCGGAGCGGTAGGCCTTCGATGCGTTGCCTGTCTCGACGTATGCTTGTGCGAACGCCTCTTGCTTTGGCGTGATCGTCTTAGCCTTAGCTGCCACGCTTCACCCGTTCAGGCACGACCATCTCACGGGCGATGATGGGAACAATTCGGGCAACGCCTTTCCATCCGTCGGTGGACTTGGCCTCGGCGATGCGGGCACGGCGTTCGGCACATGAAGCGCAGGGCATTGACGATACTCCAAATGATCGTCCGGCTGCACGCTCTTTCGAGGGATCATGACATAACCGCGCTCCGCTCCCCCGCCGATCTTCCCGGGCGAGAACGCGCTTTGCCATGCGCCGGACAGGGACACGGTTGGAAATAGAGGGGCGGTGTGGGGTTCCCAACGCTAGGCGCACGGGTTCGACACTTGCCTTGCATGAATTTGAACGCGGGTCAATATCCATCATCCAATCGCCTGTAGGCCGGTCCGAAGGCGGTCCAGTTCCGGCGCGCTCCATTCATCAGCAGTGCCGCCGCGATCTTCCACGCATACGACATACAACAGGTTCCACGTCCGCTGGCCTTGATGCATGGCATGGACGGTGGACCGCATGGCCTTATATCGGTCGCGCAGGCTTTTCGTGCGCTCCACGTTTTCCTCGACACTATCCACCTCACTGCGAACGGCGTGCATGTCCTGCCCTTGGGCAGTGGGGGCTGGCGCGTCGAGGGATTGCAGATATTTCCATGTCACCTCGCCCATGCGTTTACCGGCTTCCATTTCGGCGTATGTGATCTTGTCCGCCTGATAGAGCCTGCCAAGCGATGTGCCGGCTTCCTGCTGCTTTGCATTGGCTTTCGTCATGCCGAACCGTCCTGCTCTTGCTTTGACCGATGTGTCATATGCTGTTGCGTCTGCGATATTGCGCTCGGCAGTGCGATCTATGAGGCGAACGCCGGGGGTATCGTGAGATTGCGGAGGTGTAGCCATGCTCGGTGCGAACGGGGCCATCTTGCGTTTGGCTTTCCCCGCCTTCGCCTTCCTGCGTCGTTTCTGTTCGGCTGTCTGTGCCATTAGGCGGCTACCTTTCGATCATCGGAACGGGCGGGAAGCCCCATAATCTCGCGCACGATGGCTTC
The DNA here is from genome assembly GCA_032356305.1 of Prasiola linearis. Lineage (NCBI taxonomy): Eukaryota > Viridiplantae > Chlorophyta > Trebouxiophyceae > Prasiolales > Prasiolaceae > Prasiola > Prasiola linearis. The sequence continues at coordinate 3,187 of JAULKR010212095.1, read as the reverse complement.
ATCCATTTCGATGCCACCAAACCGCTCGATAGGCGGAATTGCGCCTTGTAGGTCTGTTTTCGCCCATTCGGGACGGTTCCATGCCATGAAGCGGCGTTCGTTCGGGTCGGTGCAAAGCTGTTCGTTAAAGTCTCCGAACGGCGGGACAGGCGCTTTCAGCCAAACCGCACGCTGCTTTGAATGGGCAGAACAGGCGGCGCGGGCCATCTTGATGCCGGATAGGCCGCTATCGGCGAAGATCGTCAGTTCCTCGACGGGGGGCAGGACGACAGCGTGCATCCTGTTTCCGCCGCCGGTGGCGAAGATTGGAATGTCGAACATTTGCACCAGGCTCAGTCCATCCTCCGGCCCTTCGCAAATGCCGACGCGGCCCCATTCTCCACCCTGCGGCCCTTCCTCAAATCGTGAGCGCAGATCGTCTCTTGCCTCGTGCGGCCCCGCAATGTCCCCGAATCGGATAGCGGAACCGAGCATTGTGCCCAGCGTGATCTTGGCGGTTTGCAGGTTGGCCTTGCCCATGCCATCAGCAGTGAGAAACACGATTTGAATGCCGTCGAAACCGCCCTGCCCGTTGCTGTATTTGAATAGCACGGCGGGGTGATAATCGCCAGTTTCCAATGACTTTACATGGGGATGAAACCGCACGCTTTCCGGCAGATCGACGTGGATGGAGCGGCTGTTCAGGTAGGTTTCCGCGAGCGTGCCCGTGGCGGGTTGGCTATCTGCCCACAAGCGTTGTGCAAAGGCGAAGGCTTTCTCGTTTCGTGCCGGTGGCGGCGGCGCTATCTTTGGCTGCTCCCGCTGTCTGATCTTCCAGTCTGGGTCGGGTTGGAACGGGGGTAACGTGCCGTTGTTGCGGAATGCGTCTATGATCGCTTTCCAGTCACACCCCGCGAAGCAGTGGACGCCAAGCGAATTAGAACGCGGATCGGGAAGGTCGGACACGCGGCACGATGGCGTGCGATCTTTATGCGCAGGGCAACACACCATGCCAAACCGGCCATGCCAGCGACCGCCGAGATGGCGCGTGACCTCATGGGCGGTCGGGAACGCCATTAGGGGCGGATCTCCGGTTGGAATGTTCGCTCGAAATCCGCTGCGGCCTTAGTGATAACGCGGCCATCATATGCAATCGTCCACATCACCAGATATGCGAGAATTGCAGTCTGCCATGATGTGCCTGTCGCCCATTTCAGGATGGCGATGAATGCAACCGCTGCGATGGCGGCAAGTGATCGCGTGACGATGTATGTGGTCACGTCTGCTTCTCCTGTCGGCTTGATCGGTGCTTCCGCTTGGCTTCCGGCCAGTCTCTCACTGAATACAGGATGGTCGTGTGGTCCCGCCCATCTAAGAACCGACCTATCTGCGGAAGACTGCAAAGGGTGTGCTTTGCTGCCAGATAGCAGAACATCTTGCGGGCGATCATCACATCATTAGGTCGCCTGCGGGACATGAGGTCCACATTTGAGACGCCCATCGTCCATGACACGAGCGTGAATATGCGGGAAAGAGAATGAGGGGAGGTTTCTTTCGGCGTTCCCATGCGGTCCAGCCGTTTGGCCAGCCTACGGGCAGTCCCCCGTGCCCTTTCCAATGCAGCTTCGGCATGTTGAGCGCGACGACGTTCCGCTTCCGCAATCTTCGCCTGCCTTTCAAAGCCTGCCGTATATCCGGCTCGATACATGGCAAGACCATCTGGCGTCAGAACATCAACAGGCGGGCGGACACGGCGGGGCGCTTCACATGGCTGGACAGCTTGGCGACGGGCGCGGAAGCGTGAACGCGCAATTTCCACCAGTTCGGACGCTGTTCGCCCGTCCCCTGCCGGCACGATCATATCCGTGTTTGTGAGGCTAAGCGCCATCCTGTGTCTCCATAGGGGTGATGGTGACGCGGCAAGGTGGGCTGTCGTCGTGCCATGAGAATGAGAGATTGCGGACGATGCGGTTGTCGTCCTCCTCGATTATTCCGTTCTGAACGAGGCAATCGAGCGTGGCCTTGTCCATGTTGCCAGCATCGCGGCGGCGCTTGTCAGGGGCCACCAGATCGACGTGGACGGCTACCCTGCCCGCGACGGGGCGAACGCGCTGTGCCATGAGCATAAGAACCGCCTCGGCTTTCCAGTTGCGGTAACGCTTGGACGGCACACGGCCCTTGCCTTGCAGGTTGTTGAAACAGGCAGACAACGGGACGGGGAAAGGGAGGTCGAACGCTGTAACCATCACGCGGCATCCTCCGCAAACGCATCAATCTGCGTTTCCTTTGGTGCTGGTGGCGCGACGAACAGGTCGGTCTGGCGGTAGGCTTCCTCAACACGCTTGCAGGCGATGTCAAAATAGTCGGGGTCCAATTCGATACCGATACCGGCGCGGCCTTGTTTCGCGCAGGCGACGAGGGTGGTGCCGCTGCCCATAAAGGGATCAACGCATAGGCCACCGGGCGGCACGCACGACTGCACGCACCTGCTTATAAGCCAAATTGGCTTTTCTGTTGGATGCTGACGGTTCGGGGGTGGCGGGCCAATCCAGTATGACTTTTGGCATCCGCCTGAGAACCAAGCGCCAGGCAACTTACCATAGAATGCGTGTTCTGTGCTGCTAAGGAACAAATGTTGCCCATTGAGAACGGGCGGGTTGGGTTTTGCCCAAGTCAGCGACCGTTCAGACCGGCCCGAAAATATGTCGGCTATACTAGATAGTTGACGCCAGTCACACCAAGCGATGACAGTAGGGCAATCTGCGAACTGTGAGAGCGCAATCAACGCGGTTGGAGTAGCGCTCTCGTGATCCCATTCGCCGAAGTCTAGACGACGTAGGCCGTTAGAAGCTTGGCTAATTCCGTAAGGAACATCGGTCACCACGGCGTCTGCGCGAAAATTGATTGCTGGCAAGATATCCATGCAATCACCCTCATACATCGTGATGTCACCGATGACTTCGCGGCGCTTCCAAGGCTTGCTCACCGTCCCGCCCCTTCCCGTGGTGCTTGGGAACGGGCGCATTCGGCCTGTAACTGCCGGTGCAGATCGTCGTGCAGGCGCGGGCGATCCTGCTTGCGATAACGAATGGCAATGATGGCTGGCTTGCGCTCTAGCCGCTCGGTGCGTTGGCGGCGGAATATGCGCGGGAATATGCTCATCTCATCATTCCTTCGGTTCGAGCCATTCGGCAATTCGTTGAATATC
>JAULKR010211984.1:0-15830 GCA_032356305.1 Prasiola linearis | reverse complement strand
AGGGAGAGGGAGAGGGAGAGGGAGAGGGAGAGGGAGGGGGCAATGTGTGCGCACTTCCACTTGCACACACTAGTTTTGCCCCCCCTTGATCGCCATTTTCGATGGAAGGTCCACTTCACATTCACATTACAGTTTCCACTTTTCACCATCATGTTCAGTTTCACTTGAACCTCGTGACGTCAAGGTCCAACGCATCGACGACCAGTAGGCACTCGGTGTTCACCACGACAGGCCACCCCTGCAGCCTCCCAGCCCATCAACCGACCCATGCCAGTGACCCATGAAGCATCGAGCTGAAAAAAGCCTCGAGGCGCTCGCCTGCGCTTCGGAGAGACAGCGGCGGCAGCGACAAACGAAGCCGTAGTCCCTCAGCCGGGCCCTTCGATCTGATAGGGGAGCGTCCTCTTCAATGTACGAAATCGTCAGCTCCGCTCCGGGAAGGATGTGGTCAACAGCTGTCACGACAGCATCCCCCGTGACGTCGTCATCCCCCTGCAGCACCACAGTACGCTGTGTTCACATTTGCGCCACTGGTGCGACTGCTGCCATTGATTCTGCAAGGCTGCTGCCGTGTCGTCGTGGCATGGCCGCAGCAATGAGGGGGTCTGCTGCTGACTCATTCAATACTTCGTTTGATACCACTTCGATCGTTGTCAAAGGAATTCTATCATTTGTCGGAGGATTATGAAGAGAATGAAGAGAATAGCAATAAGGATGCTGCAGAATTGTCACAGAGCCGCAGCACTAAGGAGATCTCAACTTATGACTTGCCACCATTGCTTCACATCACTTAAAGTGGAAGTACTGAGGACAGCAGTCACAAGTACCTTGCTGACTCTAGACTTGTGCCGCTCGTACAATTTCCTGATGGCGACAGCACTCTTGGTGACCTCGGATTTGCTTACTCATCGTGATGCAGTGTCGCATCAGTGCTGCTGGAGGAGAAAGTCACGTCGCATCAGGTGATCGTGTCGTCAGTTCACCCTCATGCATTCTTTGACTGCTCGATAACGCGTACTCACAGAGAGATACGGGTGCAATAGGATTTCACGTATTTCAGCAGTCACGTGGTGTAATTTGACGTGACTTGATGTTCGAGAGGGGCATGCCTTCATGGTGTGGGCATTCGGGCAGCAGCTGTGATTCATGCAGCTTTGGATGGCGTAGAAGGCGGTGCCTTCTGCGGGGGCGGCATAAGAGGAGCCCATTGCATCCAGGAACGGCCGAGCGACCGCCATAGCCTGTTGCCTCTCCGCAGGCGGCAGCCCATCCAGCCGCAGGAAGTAGTCTTCCACGGGGCTGGCCACCACCACACCTTCATCGACCGGAAGGGATTGTTCAGCGACGCATCAAACCCAACAACATCATCAACATCACCTACCTTCTGAGCAGACTCCTCTGCTCGTTCCCTCGACACGTGGCATCAAGACGACAGACTGTGGCGAGATGCTGCATTGCTGCTCTCATCAGAGCTACGTGATGGAAGCTGACTGACAAGCTCGACATATGGCACGTGATGAGAGCAGCATGATATGACAGCGCCGTAATCTCAGATAGAGTGTAGAGACGGACCGAGGTTGTTGAGTTCGAACATGCCAACGAGTGACGCGTACACAGGCAGCGAGAAGAGCTGTGGGAATTCGGCTGCTTGCGCAGGGAGAGCGTCGGCCAGCAGCCGGAGTGAGGTGCTGGCAAGGTCCTTGAGCTCTGCAGGGGCCGGACGAACACACACACACACACTCGCGCACTTCAAAGCTCGCAACCTCATCGTGTGGAGTCATATTGAATCAACGGCAGCCGCTTTAATTGACAAGGTCGTCTGATCGGAACTCCAATCATCGCATCTAGAAGCGACCGTGTGATACCAAGGAACATTCCACGAAGCCGAAAGTCTAGATACACATTTCAGAGATGTTGCAATTCCCGTCTTGTTTCAACTTGAAAGTAAAAACTTGACATGCATACAGATAGACATTGGAGCCAGATAAACAACATGACCACACTTGAATGCATCAGGCAGATGCACAAAGAATGCACCACGTACACTTCCACAACAGGTAATCAATACGAAAAGACACGTTATGCCATGACACACCGTGACATGACAAACTACATCGTGATACGGTATGCCATCCTATGCAACACCATGACGCGTCAGGAGGCAACACAGCACCACCACACACTCGAAGCCTGCGGACGGAGGCAGGGAGTGCATGCACCAGTGCGGAATGCATTGGCGTCACGGACATCATCGGGGACAGCGACAGCATCCCACCACAGAGCCTTCCAGCCACACTGCAGGGGGACCCATGCCTCCCGCAGCACCTCCCATCTTCGAGCGCCGCTGGACGACTGCCATCTGCGGTAGTTTCCCTCGGAACATCACTGGTTCACTCATCCCCTACTCACGTAATTGCTGCTCGAAAGCACTGGACAGGATCCTGCTGTGACAAATCTTCGGCCTTGTGCCACTTGTAACTCCGCAGAATCTGCACGTGCTTGCAATCAAACAGCACACCCCCATCTAAAGAATGCCTCATAGAAGGTTCCGTACATAAACGGACTCTACACAACCCCGTGCCAAGTTCCTGACAAAGAAACGACCAGGCGCTACCATTGCATGTGCAAGCAGTTTTTATATATACAAAGCACATTTTTGGTAGAGAAAGACATGCTCGTATGGACACACTAGTATGGCATGAATGCCATATTGTGAAACTGTTTACATCGTCAAAATGTCCATTAGAATTCCACCATCGGAGTCTACTAAAGGTCAGCAAAATTGCATGGTACTGAAAGCATTTCTTCAGTGTCGTACCCAGTGGTCAGAAGCAGCACCTTTCGCCTCCCAGAAGAAGTTGGGCAGCTGCAGCGGTCATGGCCACAGCTCGAGCAGCGACACGAAAGATATCGTTGGTGGCGTCTGCATGTTCCAGGAACGCCTCCATCGACTCCAGTATGCTGCATATTGAGCACGCTGTTGCTGAATGACTTAAACCTTGTGCAGACAATACTTATTACCCAATGAAGATACTACTTACACCAGCATCCGATCGAACAAGGTTTATGAGCCAATAGAATGCCACAGTTGGGTTGGTAAAAGCTAAATTACATGAACTGCTTTACTCATGCCAGGTTATATTCAAAAGTGATATACAATAGAATCAAGGTACAGCAGCTGCCACGGTTGTCTGCCCAGGTCTAATCCTGGTCTAAGTCAAGTGAAGCACTCTACAGGGATAAGCACTCTACAGAGACAAGCACTATACAGGGATAAGCACTTAGGCCACAATGTTTCTGTGTGTGCTTTCTGTGTGACAGCGATGTTTTGTTGCACACGACGATGCATCAGACCCTGCAGCAGAGGAAGACGAAGGCTAGGTGTGCGTGGTGCTATGCCTGTCTCGATTTTATGAACAGCCCAAGCCTCACCCTCGCCTTACGAACCCCTCTTTTGATTGTCCGACAGAGGAGTCACCAGGCGTGCCGCGGTCACCCTCAACAGTGGCCTTGCTTCCATACAGCACGCAGTTGTACGATTTCCAAGCTGTCTGCTCGCAATGCACACTGCAGAAGTGACCAGTGGCGCCGCCAACACCACCATCGATACTGCTATCAGAAGAAGCTGCTGGGGCTGCAGTCGTGTGCGGCAACCTGCCCTGGACCAGAGCAGGGAGTGGAAACTCTGACGAGAGTGGTAGTCGAGCTGTGCAGGCCGCGAACTGCTGCAGGGTGTGCTGCACACTCAGGACAGCTGCCTCATCTGGCGGTGAGTAATCAGAGCAGCTGCCGTCATCGCTACCATTTTCGTCATCTTCATTCCGATGGCTGCCTTGCTCCATACTTTGCTGCGCACATTCAGCACCGTCTTCGCCATTTCTGCTGCTAGACGGTGGGTGCCGGGAGCCGTCATCAGTCGCGGAGCCCTTACTGCTGCATTTTATCATGCACCCAGTCGCACTGCTGACTGCTTCCGTGCCTGTCTGTGCATTGCTGTTCAGGCAGGAAGCACTTGCTTGATTGCTGGTACATTGCTTGGCACATCCGCTTGTTGATTCCGCACGTATCTTCAGTCGATGTATGAGCTGTTCTTCGATCGAGCCGAGGTACCGAAAGCAATGGTCGCAGACCAGTGCTTGGGTCCGGCTGGATGCATGCTGCCCAGCCACATGTGGAGCCTCTCGAAAAATTACTTCGCCAGCTGCAAACTCCTGGACAGCTTGCCCCGCTTTTCGTTATTCACTGAATCATTATCTACTTACAACACTGCTTTCTTACAGCCCAATGGGACAAGCGACGAGCCTTTCATAGCTGTGGGAATTGTGGCATATACACGGATTGGCGGTGGCACCGGCGGACACGATCCTGACCTTCGTGGCTATCAGTCGTTTGCCTTTTCCGTCCTGAGTACGAACGTCTTCGCCACCAAGTCTCACGCTGATTCCAGGGGGCAGTATCTGCGCAGGTATAATCGTGGTGCAGGGTGCTAATTGGTCATAATTGATGCAATGCGTGAGATGAATCTAGGCGTACGATCATTAAGAACCACGACTGTGCAATCGAGCGGAGATTCACCTCTTTGTAGTATGCTTCTTGGACGGGTCGATCTGCAGCTCTCAGTAATTCATCGATATGTGCCGACATACGACAGTCGAGTTTAGACTGCATACAGCGACTCCAAATTGATGCAGGCTTCTATATCTCGTCTACGCCTTCATCAGTATTGGCCTACGCTACATATTGCGCATCATGCTGTTCCGGTATGATGTCCCTGACCCTTGGCAAGCTGTGCATGCAATATCTGCTAGAATCGTACACTCATACGACTGGACGAGCAGTGTAGTATAACAAATATCTAGCAACATGTCTACGGCACGCTCCTTCGTGTAGCTGAGGCATCATGCCCACGCTACAGCCTGTAGCCTGTAGGGGTTCCAGTATGACCAATGCCAGCCTGTGTGCGTGAGCCAGCTGTTCGGCTCGTTTGAACCCTTTCTCTGCAAAAAGGAACAGGTGACAGCCAAAACAAACTGTTTCACCCTTCTGAAATTTAAAATTGGTAAGATACACCTTTGGAATTTCAACATGCTCAAAGCTTGCCACATTCCGGTGTGCTTCGGTGGTATGTTCACAGCTAAAACAAGACATTTGCATGAGATGTTGCCTCACTGAACATACAAATTCGGCTCGAGGTGCAGACTTCCGCGGAAAGCTTAAAAAATTTGCGGCCCTGCTTCGGTTTTAAATCGAAACCTCCCTGCAGCTGCGCTAGAGTGTGAAGGATCCCGTGGGGGGTAATTCTGCGGGCGAAGCTTGGAGGGTACGAAGCATGCCGCAAAGTTTTCATGCCGTACGATGCTGCGCTTGTCGATCTTATTCGGTGAGATTCTTCGAGAACAAGGCAAGACTTTGATACTACACACGGATGAGTAGTCACCTCCAGCGAAGAACGGTGATCTTGCATTGCATCCACAAGATCTGATCTGAACTCTAAAGAATATTATAGTATCGATAGTTAGGTGCAAAAGACGCGGTGATATGCGCTGCACTGGGCACGTGGCATTCGTTATGACCCTCAGGTGCAGCAAGTGAAGAAGGTACCGAAATGGAGCTGCATGCGATGTGGGCAGAAGCAGTCTTTGATGCAGGTGACACCTTTCTCTCATTCGTTGCTCGAATCAGCTTAAAGAGCTCTGTGTGAGGTCTAGCGCCTCAAGCAAACTGAGGCAAGCATCCCAGTGCAGGAAGGTCGTTACCATATGAGATCTCGCCTTCGCTTGTGTCCTCTATCTACATATATACTGACCGTCACAGCATCCGTCGTAGTCAGATGTCAGTCAGGTGCTTCGAAGATCAGATGACTATCTTCTGGTGAACTTGCGACAGCAGTCAAACACATAGGTCATTCGTTGGGGGGCTTCATCATTGACAGGTGTTTGCTATCAGCGACCGAGCCGCAGATGTACGCGAAGTCGTAGCTCATCTCAACGCACAGAATACCATGACAGATTTCGTCGATGCCGCGAGTGTGGCCGCAACAGAAGCTGCCGCTGTTGAGGCGGCCTGTGCCAGCACAGCAAGGCACACAGACTCTCAGCAGCAGCAGCAGCCGTCAGAAGCTGTCGCTGTCGTAACACCTTGGTCGACGTTTTTGGAGATCGCGAGGTCCGCTGAGCAACATGACAAGCATGACGGTCGTAAGCACGGTCTGACACACTCTTTGAATTTAGGTAGAGATCATGGGCCGCTTTCCGACAGCTGGCAGCAGGTGTCAGTTGTTTACTTCCCACATCAATATTTCATTGATTGGGGAATCATACAAGAAGCTGCAAGTGACACGCGTACAGAGCATCTTGATGTCTGGTCCCGGGAACATGGATGATCAAGTCTTGCAGCAGATGTTTTACGTGTATGATGTGCTGCCAAATAACTGGACCACCTGTCAGTTGGACCGTCAATTCTTCTTGCAGATTATCTATATGTTTGATGCGCTACCGGTCGACTGTGCTTCATTGCAAGAACAAGATACCCAGCTATGTTGCAGAGCTGTCATTTGTGGATTAATTAAGCGGTTACACCCCAGGTCACAGGAGACTGTCAGCATCCTCGGCTGACGCGTAGAAAGCGACCGATTGCACCTCTGTGTATCTTGCTCAATGTAAGCTTGTAAATAGTTTCGGGAGACCATATGACAATTCCGCACACGCAGACGCATGGTGGACAGAACACAGCTGTTACCGTGCATACAACCACTTCGTCCGTCAGCAAAGTCAAACCTCTTAGTCAGCGGAAGTGGGTGCATCGGTCAGTGAAACATCAAGCCAGCAGCATCAGGTAAGTCAGTCAGCAAAAGGTTAGATGCCAGTCAGTGACATCAGGTTTGTCAGTCAGGAGCCTAATGCCTGTCAGTCAACATCATCATATTCTTCCAACCACTGGAATCCAGGCATGTCAGCCAGCAAACGTCATGCTTGTCAGCCAGTAAAGCCTCAGGTTTGTCATTCTACAGGGAACCCACCGGCTACAGGAGTGACGGAGACGACGACATCGAGAACGGCTTCACGACTTGCCTCCCAGATGTGCACCCATCGAAGCGCAGCTGCCGTCGTCGTCAATCCGACCACAGTGGCCGCCGACATGATTCAGGCTAGCTTCCGCTTCCTTGCCATGACACTCACCGAGTCGGACAGATCGGTTGGGCACCGGGACTGCAATTGCAGCCACCTCATGAAGGATGCAGCACAGAGAATTTGTACGATACCTTACCTGTTGAATCCTCAAGACGAAGTGTCGGATGGCTTCCAACATCCTCGGCTGCAGTCTCTGCTGTGGCGGTCTAATTGGGCCGGGGTAAGAAGAAGGGACGTGGTCCCCCCTTTCTCTGGAGTGCACGAATCGGGACTGAGGTGGACTTACAAACCGCAATTAGAGGACCTATATGTAGAACAAACAAGAATATAGTAATGTTGGTCAGTACGTGTTGCTAGTATACATCAATTGATGAGGCTGCTGCTGCGACTGCATTTCTGAGCGAAGGAGGTTTTTACAGCCACTGCAGTGCCCTTTATTATAGCATCCTATTCAAGTGCTCAGCTAGACCTATGCCCGCAGGGAATAACGCTCGATCGCAGCGGAAGCAAAAGACGGGGCAGCAGCAGCAGCAAGAGTGCCGAAGACAACTACCGACTCGCATAGATCATCGTACGAGCGCAGACGCGGCATGCACTTTACAGCAGCAAGAAGAAAGTGCTGCAGAGATTGACGCCTTTCAATGGCGAGGGTCATCGAAGCTCATCAGCTGCTCTGAGGCCGACAGCAACAGCTGCACCGCTTCTCAGCACGAGCACTGGCGCGTTCAACCAGCACCACTGCAGCCACAGCAGACGAATCGCTGGAGTTGTCAACCTCACCCGAGCACACCACAGGTACAAGGAACCTCAGGAGGTCTGCCTCAAGGGGAGGAACGACCAAGCTCTGCGAGGACCAAGTACATTACGACGAAGAAAAGTGACGCCAGCATGCGCAGCACATCGTATCCATCTGCCAAACTTCCACAAGCACTGCCAGGCAACAACAGTCTCAACGCCCAGAGAAGCCGGATGGCAGGTGTGCTTCGTGGAGCAGACACTCTGACTGGTTATTTTGTAGAGCACTGCCTGGGACTCTATAATTATGATTCTTGTGCACGTGATGTTGGTGACGCCTCGAGAGTCTATGTTTGGTTAAGGCAATTGGTCAAAGTGGCGAACTTAAATCTTCACGCTGTAGCTTTGACCGGAAATTGATACTGCAACCACTTAACCTTCTTGCGCAATACAAATGTTTCTCTTGCTCATTGATATTGATTATCTCAGCTGCTCGCTCCAGCTCACCTTGACAAACAAACGAATTACTTTCAGGTACCTATTGGACTCCTTTCCTGGAGGAAGGCTTCACGTAAAGGGATAAAGGGGAGTAATGTCGATCGTACTAGTAGCTGCAGAGCTACAAGGCTTCAGCTAATGTGTACCATGCACACGTCAAATTGTGCATGTATTCATTCTTCACGCAGGAGGTAACGATATGTGTACCATGCACACGTCTTTCACTCAGTTCTGGCTGCACCGTGACTGAATGCATGCAACTTGAATAAGCTGTTGACGACCTCAAAGAGTCAATTTCCTTTACATCGTGTATGTTATTAGTGAGGTGGTCCAAGTTGATTGAATCCATTGGAAGAAGGTAATAGGAATTGAATTTGAATGACGTCGCAGTGATTGGCAATGATCCCCGCTTAGACGAGTGCTTTGACAGCAATGTGCTGGCCACGTGTCAAGCGTGTGCGTCTCAGATAGGCTATGGGACCGTACGATGTGCAGTTTTGAACTTCGAACATGGTTCGAGAAATGTCACAGATTACATCAGTTTGGCTCGAAACCTCGACTCAATGAATACACATGCTGCCTGCCAGAAACCCTAAATATCTTTGGAGACGGTCGTCGAACTCTTCCACCGCCACCAAACTCTTCACGTTCTTAGCCATTGCCTAGCCGTGTGTGTGGGCGATATTACATTTTTGTACTCCTTTTTTGGCGGTCGCCCATCTTCGGTGTTGACCGACCCTAGATTGGCCCTTGCGGCCAGATGTGGGTAATAAATTTCTCTCTCTCCCATTTAGTTTAGATGACTAATTTGCCGATGTGTAAAAAGATTACGTGGCGTCAAAATGCCTTGATAGATGTGCTCAAGTCGACCGAGTCCAGACGCATACGTCATTTGTAAGAACTCAACAACGACACAAGCTGTACTGGTATTGTTCACTTTCATCTTGATGACAGGTAAGCCCGTGATTAACCAGGTAAGCCAGTGATTGGGCATTTAGCTTCGCGAATTTCGGTGGCTTTCAAGCATTTTGCGTAGCAAAGGGAGCGATAGGTTTCTTTGCTTCTTTTCTCAAGTGGGCTTGTAGCGCATACTTGTTCTTTGGCCTCAGCAGACTCCTGCAATCCATGTGACGCTTAGAAGTGAGATTCGAAATCCAAGCAAGTATAACCTTGATGATTTCGAGAAAGTTCCCAATTAGAATAAAAGGGCAGCCGGCACCTTGGTTGCAGCCCATACGACACATGCATGCACTGCGATGTGGCGCATCAGATTACATAGTACGAGTCACTGCTGTAGCACATTTCTCAACATCTGTTCAGCGTGGCTGATAGAAATCGTTCTCATACATAAAACTTACCTTACACGTAAATATTTGTAAATCAGGTCTCTCAGGACCCCCGGAGGGTAACGCACTGTAATGCATGTACAATATGTTTAAGTATTTGTGTATATACATATCTGTATATATGGAAGCTCTATTCATGTGCAAAAACGACAAAATCAATTTATGGAATAGCCTAATATATGCACATGTTTGATCTACAGAAATTGTAATAGTGGGGCCTTGCTCGTGAGCATGATCATTAACATTCCTTACACCGAACACCGAACGACACGTAAATGCACTACAGCGTCGTACGCTCTATCGACTTCGAAGCAGCTGCCAGCACAATGGCCCGATTGGGTGTGTTGTCCAGCAGGCGAGCAGCAGCATGCTGGTACGGATATGTGAGACACTCAGAAGTTACTTTTGTTGGCAATAATTATCTTAAATGCTTGAACTCATCTCATCCGCCACCACTCATGAGTGATCACATGAACCCATGGCTGTGAGAATGATCCCCGGGGCCCTTAGGCGTATATCATTGTAATATTAGAAGTATTGCTGCAGCCGTTGTTGTACATCTGTCGCTACTACCAATATTACCATCCAAAAGCAAGCATGCTTGGGCAATGCACTCATATTTGCAGGCTAGCTAGAGACTGATGGCTCTATAGAGGCCAACAAGAGCCATTCATCACGTCAGGAGATGACTACTAACAGCATGTAGTAATACTCTCTGCACTGTTTCGCAGACAGCTTCTACCAGCTAGTGTGATTGCAAGTCACTGGCTGTGCTCAAGTATAAACGAAGTGAAACGCACCTTCTGGCATTTGTCGCAAGAACTACCTACGCAAAGCCCTACCGTTTTGGTATTCTGAATTGCTCGTGCATCATTCTCACAGGTGAGCTCTTCCTCACAATTTGGGTCTGCAACATGCGCAGGCATCGCAAAATTCTGCATATTTTTACCTTCAAAGCAAACCCCTTCTGAAATGAAAGCTTAAACGTGATCAGCAGTTGGCTGCGACTGATTTCTCTGATGATCAATGTCGGCAGTTGAAGTATTTGCATGACAGAATCGTCAAGAGCTACACATACATGTATGTACATCATCATGAGAGAATGCCACTGGGTAGCTAGGATGCTGAAAGATGATATCTAGTCACGACAGACACCTTGACAGACGTAGAGCTTCTGTCGATGGAGGGGTGGGCAAAACAAACTTAGTTGCGAACATTGACTCTACATGATTGTGGCCTTGTGAATCAATAACAATCACTGACTGTGCATCTTCACCCTTTGGCACATACACCCGTTCCGCATTTTCGTCATGACACAGTGTGGACGCAGAAGGATGAACATGTAGAATAAACAAGGACACGGACCATGCACAGAACCACAGCTCGAGATCGCCATTTGTTTCGAGCGCGTGAGCTACGCTTTACGGATACGTTGGGGTGCACCGTACTGCGCAGCGTGTACCATAACTTCAAAGCATGCACCCCCATCCGGCTGGGTTTGTCCGCATTACATGGGACCGAGGAATGAGAAATGATTGGTCACTGAATCTCATCACCTAGATATCATCTCCGGTTGGGCCAATTCTCTCGTAGCATCGCACACTTCTTTCATTCTGATATCAGACAGCTCAGTATGACAATCTGTATTTCAATGACAGACAGTCTGTAGGATAGGTTGACTGCAACGTTGCAGATGGATGGCGTTGCAGCATCCGGTTGTGCTTCTCTTGCTCGTCGCCTACATAGATAGCCTCTGTCGCTTCTGTAGATGTTCACATTCCTTGTATTCTAACTCTCATGCCATTCACCCAACACATGTTTTGACCGACCCTAAATTGCTTATTGCAGCAACATGTGTCATACTTCATCTCCCTAACCTTACAGCACGACACATTTGTCAGCAGATTTTTGTCAGCATAATCCGTAGATTGTAGGTAAACAACATATCATAATTAAGTGAATTGCATTTCGTCTTAATATACGACGTTGAAACCACATACCTTTGGTGGAACAAACTCCTCCTTCTCTAATTTTGAAGCCCAGTTTTCTGCATTTGCCAATGAACACCTGTCCCATTTCCGAGAAGTCACACGTGAGACCGTCGTCGCAACCTGGCGGCGAGAATCCACCTGCATCCCCATGGAAATGAAGGAACCTGTTGTAGCAGCGGGACTTGCAAATGGTACCAATTTGTGTCTGCATGCTAATATTTGCGACATCCTTTCACTTTCAAACAAGCACGACCCCTCTCGCCGAAAGGTAATCATGGGATTGGTGTGTCATTCGTCAGTCAATGACAGACACACACTTGGTCAGGCTTCCTTGTGGGCAACCGGGCAACAGTGCTGATTCGACAGTCCCGAGACCAATGTGGCATCCAGCTATAATTCACTGTGCAGGAATGCTATCTCAAATGGTTCATATGTAGGAAGCACGGATGATCTGCTTTTACCTTAAATGTATTACTGCGGCAGCAGACACACGTCTGAGAGCCATGAACATACTGGATTTCCTGTCTTTTGCATCCAGTCAACGTATGCAGCGGGCCTAGCTAGGCTACATGTACGTATCACATGCAGGATAAGAATTGATCGTTTCGATTGATTCAGCATAGGCCTACGAGCCCTGAAGTGCATACCGATTCATCATCCAGCTATCGTGTAGTCTGAAAGTATAACATGAACATATGGACATACGAGTAACTTTACTGCTTTAAGCTGTGCGCCACGTGCAACCTGACGATACCAACTTACTATGACAGTAGACCAGTTTTCCACTCCCCTGTCGTTGCATGCAGTCGCAGACAAACACCACCTATTGAGGTGTCATTTGCAAAAGCGATGAGCGAGACAAAGGGTTTGCACTGCCGATTACGTATGCATGCAATTACGTGCGCACGGAATAGCCCTGTAAGCTTGACAGAAAAATGTTTGTTTCATGGCTAGGGACATAAACGAAATATTCTGGAACCACAGACTCGAAATAACATGTAGCACAGATCTATGCACACAAATATGTGTATATGAGCACGCAAAAGCGTCCGTTGCAAAACTTGTGGTGTGCGCAATGACCTGCCAGCCTACTCGTAACCTCTTCTAGGGCGAGGCCTCGCAGTTGCAGACATATGGGCCGCAAAGTTTTGCAAAAGTGAAGTTTTTGTAGGTAGTCCACTGACAGCTATTCCATATTTTCTGAGGGTGGAAAGATAATAAGCACAGAATGTTTACTGTACATGACCACAGATCTACAACGATGAATGGGGTGCAGAAATTCCAGAGCCGCCACATGGGCCTCCTTCCTTTATGAGGGGTCTCATCTTCTTACAGACACCCAAGCACTCGAGTCCTTCATCGCAAAAAGGTCCTTTGGCCTCTGCACCAGAATGCACCGTAAGGCTGCGACATGCCATACACTGGCGCTTTCACGGATCGGCACTACGTAGTGGAATACCAAAATAAACAGTCACGATGTAGCGATTGATACACGCTTGAAGTGAATGTAGTTGCAGACGCAGCATGGCTGATCAGTGATGAGTGACCAGATGATGTCGTGCCATTTCACTCAATGGGTCAATAATATCTGATAGCACCCACTTGTTGAGTCGCGTCCCGGGAATATGCCGCAACCATCGCCCTCCTGCAGCGGACTCATTCCTGCTTTTCCTGCTCTTTCATAGGGGGGTGAATATGTCACTTGGGTGGCCCACCTCACCTTTGCAAAGGCTACATGTCTACAGAGACGTCTTTCTTCCACCTTCATGCCTTGCAACTTTAGCTGAAGCCAGTATATACCGGTGATAGATAGGACCCGCACCATGCATATTCATATGGCGTGCAGGAGCATGGATTTCGTGATACATGTGTAACTATATCTCAGCCGTATCTTCAAGCCCGGCAGAGACGTCTGTCAGATTGCAGGGTGCAGTCGCCACCCAAGCAGCGATCCCAGAGGCTACGAGTGCTCCGGATAGCCTCTGGATGTCATTCGCTGCTCGTTCATCGACCATTAATGACGTCATAATGTGGGGAAAAGCTTAAACTGATTTGGATCTGCTCGGAAGGCACGCTGGCGCTCTGGACAGTTTATAGATTCGCCGCGGAGTCGAACGCGTAGTTGAAGTTGTCTTGGTGAACGCTTAGCGGCTTTTATGATGATGCGCTCGTAATGCTCGCGACGGTCGTCAACTGATTGTCACTGTTGAATGGTAATCATTGTGCACTAAGCTGTAAGTGCGACTTCCATCTAAATGTATATTGTATATTCAATGAGTATCATCTTTGCAGTGTCCATGTTATAACATAACCTAATTAGCGAGGTTTGAATCTTGCCAAAAAGTTGCAGTTTGGCCACATCATTTCATGATTTCACGCTTCAACAGGTACGACATTGTGATCCAGTGAAAGTCCAGAGACAGGAAGGTAATTCAACACTGTACAGGCATATCAGCACCTTTGCTGCGCAAATTGTTGCTAGTTTCTGCGCGCGAGCTCGAGAGGGTAGCAGCAACACTTACGTACAGAGCAATCATGATCCGAATCATCACCATTTGCCTGCCGACTCGATGTAAAGTAAGCATGTAAGAATATAACAAGAAATGTGACAAAGTCGAGATCAAAAGAATGCTGTCGATCGATTCATCCCTTCATGAATGGCACAGCTGGTGAGAAGTACATGGTGTACGTACACCGTATACAGCACACCTGTGAATAAGCTGTAAGCAGATTTTGCAAAATTCACGCAGCACAACCAATGGTGGCCTATTTGTACATGTATGATCATATCATGCTCATGCTTATGAGCTAGCTGTCTGGCTCATTTGAAAACAGTTCTCTGTAAAATCAACAGGTGAAAGCCAGAACAAACAGTATCGACCATTTCAAAAGTCACATTTACTGAGATACTCCTCTAGAAAATTGAGATGTTCAGAGTTTGCCACATTCAGAATGTGACATCCCGTAGGCCATGGGCGCAGGTTTGTTGGAAGAGTTGCTGAAGTGGGTAAACAATTGAATAATTGTATTGAGGCTAAGTAATTAAAGTAGAGAATAGGGTGAAGAATTCTAAAACATTGTTTCAGCAAGTGGTAACGGTCGCAAAGTGCGTCAAATGCGTCAAAACGTCAAATTAGGTACTTGGAAAGCTATTTGATAGGAAAAAATCCACCCAAAAGTTCATCGTTACTTGACCTTACCAACGTGTTTAACCTCACCAGGGCTATACCATTCAAACATGTTAGTTAGACACAGATATACACGCTGCAACCGTAGGCATCAAGCCTTTTAGCAAAAGTAGTTTAGGAAAGGGGGACGGGGTGGAGGTTTAGATAAGAGGTTAGAAAATTCATGTAGTCAGTGATCACCAAAATGTCATTCAATGAGGTGTTCTCAAGATTTGTACCTGAGAGTCTGTTTGAACACACCAACCTTACATTGATCACACTCCCTACTAGGTTGAGAAACCTTCAAGGCTTTTGTTAGTTAGACGTACGTCGCAGTGGTTGTTTACAAAGCAATTCTTCAACACCGATGTATAAAACATACTGAAAAATCATATATGACCAGTCAGTGGCTAAGCTCTTGCTGCCTGGCATTCTCAAACGTATTCAAAGTAGTCAGAGTGATTTGCCATGCAAATGTGGGTTATCTCTAATGTTTGCTGTGAAATCAACACTCGTGCATCCCGGCGATGATAACTCAACGATTTTGCGCCGTGGCTTATTCTAGCACGCCTATCCGCTTGAACAGATATAGGAACCATGCCAAGTTGCTGAGCACGATAGCTGCGACTGTCGCCCAAAGCACCTTTGCAAAGATCGCCACCTGAGCGCCGCTGACAATCGGGTAAAGATGAGCTAGCTTTCGAGAAAGCTGCCTAAGTAGTAGCCAGAAATACCTTGATGGTATGGTTGTCCGATCAACCCCACAACGTTCCAGCATTAAGCTTGCTTCGCTATACGCATTCGACTGTCTTTTGCCGATACGATCGAGTGCATATCGGATGAAGGTGAGCAAATGGTCCAGCAGGTACATCAAAAGAAACAAGCTTGCACAAACACACACACACACACACACACACACACACACACACACACACACACACACACACACACACACACACACAC
>JAULKR010211873.1:0-15853 GCA_032356305.1 Prasiola linearis | reverse complement strand
CTAGTGGCTCATGCGTGAAGTGTTGATAGATCAGCGTGACGGTACCATGTCCATCCGATGGATACCGTCACGCACACTGTTCTCCATCCCGACGATCGGCGCGAGCTGAAGTCGTGGCTGCGTTCCAGCGCTCACGAGAGCGGCCCGATCACCCGCGCGAAGATTCTGCTCGATCTCGACGAGGGCTACACCAGTGCCGAGGTGGCTCAGCGTCAACGGGTGGGGCCGGCGACGGTGTTCCGCTGGAAGGCACGCTATCTCGCCGAAGGGATCGATTCACTTGCCGATCGTCCCCGCTCGGGTCGTCCGAGCGCGATCGAGCCGTCGACGGTCAAGCGCGTGTTGACGCTGACGAAGGAGCGCGTGCCGGCGGAGTCCGATCACTGGTCGCTGGCGCTGATGGCCAAGTACGCCGACACCACCATCTGGCAGGTGCGTCAGATCTGGGAGGGGGCGGGTCTCGCCCCGCACCGAATCAAGACGTTCAAGATCAGCAACGATCCGGCCTTCGCCGAGAAGGTGGTGGACGTGGTGGGGCTGTACCTGAACCCACCGGAGAACGCGGCGGTGCTCTCGGTGGACGAGAAGACGCAGATTCAGGCGCTCGATCGAACCCAGTGCCCGTTGCCGATGAGCGAGCGCAAGGGGTCGGCGAAGGCAGGACATCCCGAGACGCGCACCCACGACTACCGTCGTCACGGCGTCACCAACCTCTACGCCGCGTTCGACATCCTCAGCGGCGAGGTGATCGGGCGACTGACCAAACGGGCCCGCGGACGCGAGTTCCTTGCCTTCCTCCGCCAGATCGACAAGCGCGTGGCGCCCGAGCTCGATCTTCACCTGATTCTCGACAACTCGAGCACGCATGCGACGCCGGAGGTGAAGAAGTGGCTGATGGCGAACCCGCGCGTGACGCTTCATCACACCCCGACAAGCGCCTCGTGGCTGAACGCGGTCGAAGGATGGTTCGCACAGCTCGAACGCCGGGCGCTTCAGCGCGGCGTGTTCACCAGCGTGGCCGATCTCAAGAAGGCGATCGATGCGTTCATCAGGGCGCACAACAAGCACTCCGCCAAGCCGTTCAAATGGACGAAGACGGCGGAAAAGATAATCGCCGCCGTCGATCGCGCCAAGCGTGTCAATCAAAACTAACCGCACGGCCCACTAGCCTCCTTGCGATGGGTCTACCAGAGAGTGACAGGCACCTTGCTCGCCCCCTTGAGTTTCCACACCTGTCTTCTTTGTTGTCATACCCGCAAGGCAGGGTCATCTCAATGTGATCAAAGTCGAGTCCGGATCAGTATTGGGTCAGTTCAGGGGAAGCCCGTTCCTAGCGAACACGGGGTCGGCGACGCGCCGACGGATCAGGCGGCATCCTCGATTGACCCGACCGCCGCCCCGATGACTCTGGCGCTGTGCTCATAGTAGACCGGTGTGCCGTGAAAGCCGTCCGGGGCGACCAGTTCACTGAAACTCCCGATTTCCGCGAAATAGCGGTGGAGGACGAGATCACACGGAGCGAGATACTCGACGCCCAGTTCTCCGGTGATTTCTCGCAGTTGCGAGCAGTAAATATTGAAGTTCTTATCGCGGATCATCGCACTGGAGTCTTTCGCTGATAGAAACGCATAGAAGTTCGGGTCCTCGACAAGCCAAACCCTACCGAATCGAGTAAGCTCGCGAATTATTTTGATGTGGGTAGCGTAGTACTCTCGAAGGTAGTCGTTGACTTGGGCCGCGGAGAGCACCGGAGTAGCGAAATGGTTGCAGATGTGGTTGATGGTCCGGTGTGTCTGGAACCCGATGTTGGTGATGATGTTGCAGGGCTTATCGAGCGACTTCAGCCTGTCGAAGACTCCGATCCAGATCTCTCTGGATTCGTCGCTTTCGAGCGGCATGAATATCGTGTCGTCCGAGAGCTTCAGCTTGTGATCGGAAAAGCCGCTGCCGTTCATCACCTGACCGCCGACCGCCGTCACGCCGATGTTCTCGAACCCCTTCGCAAGTCGTTGCATGTGCGAGTCGCCGATCAGGAAGAGATCCGTTCCCGCTCTCGGCGCGTGTCGGGATCTGGCGTAGGCGTCGAGCATTTCCTCCTCGCAGACAGCGTCCGAATCGTTCTCGGACCGCTCGGATCGACCCTCTCCCCCCTCCTCGCGCCAAGGCGCGCTGTCCTCGCCAAAGGCGTGACTCATCACGTAGCCGACGCCGGAGCGGCTTACGGAGCGAAGATTTCCCTCGAATCGCCAGTCTGACCCGACTTGGTGATGTATCAGTTCGTAGGAAGGGAAGTACGACGTACGTTCGGAGGTGCCGCAGAACTGTCCGACGGCGGCCCGAAGTACCGACTTCGAGTAGGTGGTTGCGACCAGCACGTGCTCGTCCGTCGCGGTGGCTGTCAGCGGAACGGGTGACACGGTCAGGACGAGCTTGATGACCGAGTTGATCTCCGAAAGCAGCTTCTCCACCGCCCTGAGGTCGGCGATTATGTCGTCGAAGGAGCAGTTCCTGAACGTGTGTACGGCCTCGTCGAACTCGCCGACCAACGTTCCGGGGCAGGCGGGCAGGATGTCGTCGTGCTCGTTTCTCCACGTTTCCGTCAGCCCGAGCGTGAAGACGAAGAGATCCGCGGTGGACAGGTGACGAAGCATCTCTTCCGATACCTCCTCCCGATGCCGGTTCACGTCCGCGAGTGACGGCAAGGGAGGGCGGTGCGGCAGCAGGTAGTCCACGTAGTGGCCCGATTCTTCCTCGAAGACAGTGCTGTCCGACCAGGTTCGCCTGCCTAAGGAAACCTCCAGCCACTGTCGAAGCTGGGCGACGGAGTAAATGTTGCCGATCCCGAAGCTTTCGATCCGCTCTCCGGAAAGGGTGGAGCGAAGGTAGCGGAAGTGTCTCGACAGCAGTTCCTGCCCAATGTACTGGGCGAAGCAAGAGCCTCCCGAGACGATCGCTTTTCCATCTGACAGCGAGTCTAGCAGCGGCGTGATCGCGAGACCCTCCCGCGAATCGAGCGGTAACTTCACGCCGCTTGACCAAAAGCTGATTTCTGGAAGCGTTCGATATGGGTTCTGAGTCATGATCTCGATGTCAGGTGCGGCGCCATGAACCGTCGGGTCACGAGGTCTCGTCAGTTCAGGCAGCCTTGTCGAGTTCGTCTGTCTTCTCTTCTTCGTTCCGCATCTCTTTCGCCAGGCGTCGGGCCATGTCCGCGGCGTCTCCAGCGTCGAGAGTGGAGTAGATATCAGCGATCTGCAGCAGAGCGCGCCAGTCGCCAGGGCAGCGCTGCATGTGCGTTTCCAGGGTCATCAGCGCGTCGTCGTGACGGCCGAGCAGATGCTGCAGATGCGCTTGTCGCGAGGTGTAGGACGGTGAGAGCTGCGCGAGCAACGTGAGGCTCTCCAGCGCCGCCTCGCCGTCACTCACTTCCAGGTGACACTGTGCGACGTGGCGGAGGGTATCCTCGAGCAGCTCGTCGAACCCCTCCGGTATGCCTCCGTCCTCGAGCCATTCTCCAAATCGGTCGAGGACGGCGCGATAGTCTTCCAGCGCCTGCTCTGGCTCACTCGCCAGTTCCGCACACAAGCCCTTTGCGTAGGCTGCAAACACATCGTGTGGCCGCGCCAGCGAATCAAGACTCGTGGCGAGGTGTGCGAGGTCCGTGTCGACTCTCTCTCGATATAGGAAGGCGAGGTTGCGGAGGATGTTCACGGGATTCAGGACTTTCTCACGCACCTGTACCTCGTGTGCGGTCTCGCCTCGCTCCAGCGTGGCGAGGAACGCCTTCGCACTCTCGTTCAGACGGGCGACAAGATCGTCCGAGACTTGACTACCGAGCCGCGCACGCAGCTGCAGCACGCGCCCGGGCGTGTTCTCCTCGGCCCAGTAGGCAAGCAGAGCGTCGAAGTCGGGCGTCTTCTCGACCTCCATCAGGCGCATCGTCGTGCGACGGTCGCAGCTCTCGAGCAGTTCGATGAAAAGGTTCGCCGTACGCTTGACCACCCGATAGTAGTTGTGGCCCCAGTCCTGCCGCTCGCTATCCTCGTCGCCGAAGCCGCTCGGTTTGACGGTGGCAAGCAGTTCGGCCGATGCGTAGTTCTTGATCATGTCGAACCACGGGCCATGGTCCCTGCCCAGATTCCTCTCAAGCCGTTCAAGTCGACGGCGCTTCGCATCGAAGCCTCTCTCGTTCGTCGCCTCGTCCATCGCGTCGAGGAGGCGAGCCGCATCGTTGCAGCGACGCCCTATCGCCCTGAACCGCCGTATCGCGTCGGTCTGCTCCCGGCGCACCCGCTCCAGGTGCTCGGCCGGGGTGGGGACATCGTCCGGCAGCACGATCTCCGGCCGTCGGGCACTAAGCACCACGTCGTCAAGGTCGAGCAGGGGAATGGAATCGATGCGAGCGGCGTGGGCGCTGGTGTTGAACAATCGTGGCCGCTCGGCGTTGATCTCGCGACCGAGTCGCTCCAGGATCTCCGCACCGTGCTGCAGCGCGCGTCCCGTGCCGGCGGTCCGCCCGTTGTAGGTCATCACCGTCGCGTCGCACTGCGTGGGCAGTGCCCCGATCATGCTTTCTATGGTGCCGCTCGCGTGCGAGCCACCACCGATCGCGTGGCACATGTCCACACCGCTCATCAGGATCTGATCGAATCCGCATTGGCTGGCGAGCGCGACTCCGCAGTGACTGACCGTCGGGCCCGCGCCCGTGAAGTTGCCCGACTCTCCGGGGGACGGTGACTCAGTCCAAGGGTGCAGCTTGTCGAGGTACAACCTGGGGCCACGCCACTGCTGTAGAAGCTGCGGGGCGAGATGGAAAGAGCTGACCAAGACTACGTCGGTCCACAAGATTCCCTCCTTGCTCAAGTCGTACATGCCGCTCTGGGGATCGACCGCGACGACCACGTCGGGCCGAATGTCGAGATCTCGCAACTGTCTGCACAGCCTTGACGCCACGATCAGAAACAGCGACTCGCGGTGCGTGACGACCCAGTCGATCGCGTCATCGAGCGACGGCCCGCCGCCGAGCACCATGGCGGTATGACCGGTGCCGAGACCACGCAGCACGCTTGCCGGAACCCGGTTCTCGCAGGCGTTCTGCAGTTGCTTGCGGACAAAGTACTGTCCGTTCACCTGTACGCGGTGGCGGTGTACCGCGCTCTTGAGGTCGGCGCGGACCTGTCTCAGTATCGACACGTAACGTCCGAGGTGATCGTGTACGCAGCCGAGCGACTCGACCAGCTCGATCCGGCCGCCATGAGCGTAGCGCTCGACCTCGCAAGCCTGTAGCGTCGCCTCCCATTCTCCGAAGCGGCACAACATCGCTTCATCACCGGTTCGAGCGGCGCGCGGCTCGATCAGCGAGTGTAACTCGTCACTCTCGATGATCAGACGCCGCGCCCCCTTCCCGAGTGGCTGGCCGCGCAAATACTCGTGCAGCAGACCCGAGTCGCTGCCGATGAAGATGAACAGCGTATCGTCCGCATCGAAGTCAACTGATAGACGACGTTCGAAGACAGTTCTGGAAGGCTCGGAGGAAAAGATCTGGCGGTTGACGTCGTGCAGGTAGCTCTCGCCGAAGCGGTTGCGAAGAAACGCCGGAGAGATCGGTTCGCTGGTATCCATGCGGCCTCCCATCCAATATCCTTGCCAACTTTGTCGCCGGTACAAGGTTCTGCGCCACGGCGACTACGCGAAGCGGCATCCATCGTGTTGTCGAGCTCCTTCCGACGGCACGATGCAGTCGAGAACCCGAGAACCCGAAACGGTGCTGGAGGTCGCCACTATCTTGATGATGGGCAAAACTGGCTTGCTCGGACAGCTGCCTCTGGCGATGGCGCTCAGCGCCGGACAGGCGTGGAAGCCGAAATGGTTCGAGCCGCCGACGGACACCGTCCAGGTATGTCGCCGACGCCGCCTCAATGCACTCGATGCCGATCGTGGCTACGACTCTATCCGCGACTCCATGGGTGGTGCCACCAGCGGCAGATCGAGGTGGTGATTTCGACGAGAAGAGATCAGCCACCGCAAGCGATAGACACGACGAAGTATCGCGAGCGCAATGTGATGAAGCACTGCATCGGGTAGCTCAAGGAATATCGGCGGATGACCATGTGCTACGTCAAGCTGATGGCGCATTGCGCAGGGTTCGCAACTGACGATGATTCAACCGGTTTTACGGCTCGGGAAATCCATCGAAAAGAGCCCAGTGGGCCGTGCGGTCATCTTTGATTTTCTGCTTCGTCCGATCGACGGAAGCGATTTCCTTATTCGCCGTCTTTGTCCATCGAGACGGTTTCGCCATCGCACCGGCGCGACTGTCCTCTCGACCGGGGAACAGACCTCACGGTTCACGCCCCGACAATGAACCGACCAGTGGCGGGAAGACGACGAACTCGATCTCGTCGGCCAAGGCGATCAGATCGCCTCGTCGCTGATGGTCGAGAGCACGAGCCACGGCCGTCTGCAACTCCGGGGTCAGACAAGCCGGGCGCTCGACTAACAGAAACCCGAGACGCTCCAGAAGCGTCTCCAGCATCATGCTCGATGTCGCTCGTCTGCCTTGGCGCAGTTGCGTGCAGCACTTGCCGAGAAGCTCGGCCGTGCCCGAATCGGCAGCAGGGCTCGGGATCGTGGAGGTGTTCACGCCGCCCGCTCGTCCACTTGAACGCCCTTCAGGCAGGCACTGCCGGCGCTGAGGCTTGCGAAGCGGCAGCCGGCCGCTCGTGTGTCGTGACGGATGTACGCCTCCAGATCGCGATAGTAGCTGACGAAGCTCGGCAGACTGCCGACCAGCTCTCCGCGGTAGTTTCGTACCGAGCTGTACCTGCCCGCCTCGATATCACTCGCGGACTTGGCGTGGGCGGAGCCCTTCGCATGAGTCAGCGCACCGGGATAGCCGAAATCGGCCCCGGCGAGATGGATGCGGGAAGCTCCCAGCCTGACGGCAAGGTCGACGGCGGGGTGAATGACGCTGCCGGAGGCGAACAGTGTCGTGGCGGGAAAACGCTCACGGACGGCGTCGAACCTCTCGTGCCGGGTGTAGGCGTAGCAGCGTCGGTACGGCCAGTGTTCGATCACGCTCGGGTGTACCGACGGGAAGTACACCAGCGTGGCAGCGTGCGCCTGGGCCAGATCGATCTGATAGAAGGGAAGAATCTTCTCGTCCGGATCGAGCGAGATCACAAAGTCCGGCACGATACCGCCCTGCATCAGCGGCGCGAAAGCCGCATCCACGCTCACCACTCCCGCACCACTCTGGCGCAGTTCCCGAATGCGCTCGATGCTCTCGTCCAGCGTCGGGCCCGCGCCCACCACCACGACCTCGCGCGCACCGACCGATGCGCAATCCAGCAGCCGCCCGACGCTCGCGTCTCGCTCGAGTACGGGCAGATTGGCAGCGATGTTCGACCTGACCAAGGACTCTCGACTTTCAAGCCATGCTTGCAAGTAATCGGCTTGCAGGTCTTGCTCGATCCAATCTCGCAACATCTCCGCCCGAGGGTCTACATGCCTCAGCAGCGAAGGGGTCGCCACCCAGTGCGTGGGGAGCGTCGGGCACTCTTCGGGCAGCCTCAACGTGACTGCCGGGTGTTCGAGCCAGCGCCAGTCTCCCAGCGCGTCGAGCAGGATCTTCAGCAACCCCGCGTTCAGCACGACCACATCGACCGTCCCGTTCCGGGGCAGCCTGTCGACCACGAGCTGAGGCAGATAGCCCATCCCGACACCGAAGACGGTCACGGACCGGCAGTTCTCCGGAAGATGACTGCACTGCAGCCGCGCTTCTGCGTCCGGATCCCAGGCGCTCGCGAGCCGCAGACCGAAAGCTCGCAGGGTCGGCACCGGACCCGATTCGTCCAGCTCGATCTCGGCACACGGGTCCGCCTGCTCGAGACGGCGAGAGACGTTCGGCCAGCGTGCGGCGACGATTTCCCGAGCCAGTGTCATGGAATCCTGTCGCGAAGAGGCAAGATGCGGACTCGCCGAGCTGCACGAGTCGTGCCGCTGTCGTGACGGATCATCTGCTCCGGTCCCCGGGAGGCATCCGTCGTGGTCCGAAGGTTGTCGCGCATCGCTCGATGTCATCTGCAACTTCTCTTCACCACGAGAAGACCTGATCGCGGCACCATGGGCGCCATCGCTCACCGCCGCTCACCGCGCCATGCCCTCGCCATCCGCTCACGACACACTCGTCGATACCGTCACTCTCGCGCGGCATCTCGACGATCCCGCATGGATCGTGATCGACTGCCGCTTCTCGCTCGGCGACGCCCAGGCGGGAGCACGCGAGTACGTCGACAGCCGAGTACCCGGCGCCCGTTACATCGATCTGGAGCGCGAGCTCTCGGGAACGGTTCGGCCGGGCTCGACCGGGCGACATCCGCTGCCAGACAGAGATGCACTGGCGGCCCGACTCGGCGCGCTCGGCGTGGGGCGGCACAGCCAGGTCGTCGCCTACGACGGCGCTGCCGGTCCGATGGCGGCCCGGCTCTGGTGGCTGCTGCGCTGGCTCGGTCACGAAGCCGTCGCGGTGCTCGACGGCGGTTTCAGCGCGTGGCAGACGGATGGTCTGCCGATCGAGACCGGGCGACCGCGCCGGTGCCGTCCGGACGAGGCACCGGCAGGGGCTTTCCGCATCGGTCGCGCGCTCGTCGAAAGCGTCGACATCGACAGGGTAGCCGCCGGTGATCTGTGTCTGCTCGACGCCCGCGAGCGCGCGCGCTTCACCGGCGAGCGCGAGCCGATCGATCCGGTCGCCGGGCGCATTCCCGGCGCGACGAACCATCCGTTCACCGACAATGTCGACGCGGACGGCAGATTCCTGCCGCCGTCCGTGCTGCGCGAGCGCTTCGCCGCCTCGCTCGGCGGTGAAGCGGCGAGCCCCGGAACCGAGGGCGCGCCGCTCGTGCATTATTGCGGCTCGGGCGTCACGGCCGCCCACAACGTGCTCGCGATGACGCACGCCGGGCTCGAGGCCGGTGCCCTGTACCCCGGCTCCTACAGCGAATGGATCACGCGCCACGACGTGGAGCGCGACGCGGAACCGCCGTCCCGAAACGCCTGATCGTTCGACTTCCGCCACGCGTCGCCTCGCTCGACGGCACCGCTCCGACGGGAGCGTCAGAACGGATGGCGCACGATCTCGAGCGGCACGCCGGGCCGACTCACGATATCGGCGCAGTGAACGCGACGCTCCCCCCCTGCGCGCATCTCGAACCAGCGTTCGAGCGTCTCGGTCACTACCGGAAAGGCGAGTTCGCTCCAGGGGATGTCCGCCTCCGCGTACAACCCGACCTCGAGCGTCTCCTCGTTGGCACGGGCGAAGCCCCCCTTCAGCGTCCCCTCGAACATCACGTACACCTGACTGATGCGCGGCAGGTTGTAGAGCGCGAACAACCGCAGATCGTCCGCCTCGGCCGTCGCCTCCTCGAACGCCTCCCGAGCGGCTCCCTCGAGCGTGCTCTCGCCGTTCTCCATGAACCCCGCCGGCAAGGTCCAGAGACCGTGCCGCGGCTCGATGCCGCGCCGGCACAAGAGCACCTTGCCCTCCCATTCGAGCAGGCAGCCGACGACGATCTTCGGGTTCTCGTAGTGGATGTGTCCGCAGTTCGGGCAGACGCGTCGCTCGCGGTTGTCGTCCGCAGGCACGATGCGCTCGACCGCCCGACCGCAGCGTTCGCAGAAACCGGCCTCCGGCAGCACTTCGTTCGATGACTTCTCGCCGGACGCCGCTCCGCCGGTCGTCGTGTCTCCGGCCGGCAGCTCACTTGCCCCCTCGTCAGACACGGACCATCTCCGATCCGTCGATGTCCGGCGCCGAACCGTCCGCCTCGTCCGTTCCCGCCGCCCCCCCAAGCAGGGCGCGCACACTTTCCGGCAACGCCACCGAGCGGCCCTTCGCGACGTCCACCCACACCACCTTCGAGCGCCCGCGCGTGCACAGCGTCTCGCCCGAGACGATGGTGTAGGTGCTGACGAAGGAGCTTCTGCCGGGCGAGTGCCCGCCCATGCGGACGTCGAGCGTGGCCGGATAGACGAGCGGGCGCAGGTACTCGGCGTGGTTGTCGACGATGACCATCGAGGTCGTGGCCTCCGCCAGCGGCGCGAACCCGAGCGACTCGTACCAGGCGATCCGCGTCTGCTCGAAGTAGCGAAAATACATGATGTTGTTGACGTGCCCGAGCGCGTCCATGTCCCCCCAGCGCACGGGCATCTCGATCCGGAACAGCGGCTGGCCTTCGGGGTCGCTCATCGTCACGCGGTCGGTCGGCTCCGGGCACATCCCGGCGGGCCGACAGTGTAGCGGCAGAAGAGGGCGGCGGCGCGGCACGTTAAGTGCGTAATCAGCACGATACGGTACATGCCGCGACGGAAACACGTGTCGCGCACGGTCCGGCACCAGGGAAAATCCATGCAGGAAGACCATTCCAGAACCGAGGTGGAGCGTGCGCTGGCGCGCATCCTCGCCGACGACAAGTTCGCCTGCGCTCCGCAGATGTCCGCCTTTCTCGCCTACGTGGTGAGGCAGACGCTCGAGGGGCGCGCCGAACGCATCAAGGCCTACACGATCGGTATCGAGGCGCTCGGCAAGCCCGAGTCCTTCGATTCGCAGACCGACCCGTCGGTGCGAGTACTCGCCAAGCGCCTGCGCACCTGTCTGACCGCCTACCACCAGCGCCACCCCGACGCCTCGCCCGTCATCGAGATACGGCCCGGTTCCTACCGGCCGCTGTTCCTGTCGGTGGCGGCGAACGACGCCCTGCGCGAGACGGCTACGCTCGCGGCGCCGGGAAGCATCGACGAGCAGGCCTTCCGGAACGCGAACATGAACGCTCGCGAGCCGCGGGGGGGCGTGACCGACAGGACGATGGCGCCGGCGGCGACTCCGCCCGGGCGGGATCGCCCGGCACTGCCGGCACTACGTGTCACCGATGCCTACCGACCCGGCTCGAGCGGCGCGGCGCTGGCGGCCGTCGGCGTCGGCGTGCTGGCCCGTGCCGACGGGTTACAGGTCGTCCGCCATTCCCGCGAGGAGACGACGACCTGGCCGGAGGACTACACGCTCTCGATCGAAGCGTTCGAGTACGAGGAGATGATGCGCATCGAGTTGCAGCTCGCGCGCGGCGCCGATGGTCTCGTCGTGCACGCGCGCACTCTTAGCATCGGCTGGGAGCGCGACGGTTTGGCCCGCAAGGACGAGGAGCTGCCGCAGGAGGCCGTCGTGCAGGTCGAGCGGTTCGCCGCGGAGCTCGTGAGAGAGGACGGTGTGCTCCTGCGCGATTACCGCGCACACGCCTCACCGATAATCCGGACGGACGTCGCGCCCCACGACGTCGCGCCGGAACGAGAGCGACCTCTCACGCTCAAGGCGGTGCGGTACCCGTCGCGGAGCAGCTCGCTTCTCGACGACGCCGCCTGATCGATCGGGGAGGCATCGGAGCACCGCTCCCGATGTCTCGATCTGCCTCGGGCACGTGATCGATCCTGTGGGCGCTCACCTCGATCCGGCACGATCGGCGCGTCGCGTACCGTCGGTCCCGGATCGGCGTGCGCACATCGAGACAGCCGCGACGAACGCACGGCTTTCGTCAGACGCTGCCCGAGTCAGGCACTGCCGAGCGGTCGACGCTCGCGGCGGTTGAGCAACTCGCCATTGTCGTCGTAGAGCGTCAGGTCGTCGAGCGCGAGCGTCCCGCGCAGCAGCATCAGCGTGGAGCGGACGTGGTTGGCGACGGTCGCCGTGACCACGCCGTTCTCGGCGTTGCTCGCACGGCAGGCCTCGAGACAATCGACGATCTCCCGCCGCGTCGTGTCCTCCTCCGGAGTCCTGAGCAGCGCCTCGCCGAGCGCAGGCTGCAGCGCCTCCAGCGCGCCGAGCAGGTGCGTCTTGCGTTCGGCGAGCGTGACCAGCGCCTGCGGTTCGGCCACTGCCAGAGCCTTCTTCTCGTCATCCAGCAACTGTCTCAGCGCACGAACGGGCTTGAGCGCACGTGCGCATACCTCCTCGTCGGGGCGGACGCCTGAAGGCAATGATGCAGACGGGTGCGTGGTCTTCCCGGTCGTGTCGTTCATCGTTTCACTCCTCATTCTTGATCCTTGCGTGATGTTCGTCGAGCGGCCATCACCGGCCGCTCCGGCGAGTCGTTCAGCGAACGAGCACGGAGGTGTTCCCGCGAGCGCCTCGTCGAGCGCGCACCACCTCGACCACGCCATGGGCGATCGCGATGCCTTCGACGGTCCGTCCCGAAGAATCGTTCCTGACGCTCACGCGTTCGTGAAGCGCGGCGTCGGCGAGCGCAACCCCGGCCGTCTCGATGGCGAGACCGTCGCCGGCGACGCGCAGCCGTACCGCCGCCCCTCGCTCGATCAGGCGGCGCGGTGCGAGCATGTTCTCCAGCAGCAGTCCGCCACCCGATGCGTCGCGAACGAATTCGTGTCCGAGCCAAGCGTCGGGGGCGTCGATCGGCACGCCCGAGCGCGCGGCGTGGGTCTCGCCGCGCCCGAGCGTGACGGTGCTCCTCTCGAGCATGTCCCGGGTCAGCACCTCGCCGCGGCGCGCGCTGCGGGCGAGCGTCCAGAGCGTGCGCTCGCGGCTGAGCTCGAACTGGACGTGCACGCGCCAGGGCGCACCCTCCGAACAGCTCACCCGCACCGTCACCCGCCCGTGGGGGCGACTGCCGGGAGCGAGACGGCTCTCGAGCGGACCGGTGCACGGCGACAGCCGCAGCCGCTCGTCGAGCCGCCCGCCGCTGATCGTCAGCGAGGGGTCGTCGTCGTGCAGCGTGCGCAGGAAATTGGCACCGGCGGCCGTGATGGATTCGGGCGGCTGCCGCTCGTCGTCGCGGGCGTTGTCGGCCGCGCCCGCGCCACCCGCCATCGACGCCAGCAGCACCAGGATCGGGAGCGGAGACGGGACGCCGGGCAGGACTCGCCTCGAAGAGGTGCGGCGCCTCGCGAGGAGCGGCAAGCGATCGACGGCGATGTCGATGATCCTCGTGACCCTGGCAAGCGGAGACGCGCCCTCGCGGGATGGCGATGGCGGTGTCGGTCGGGAGGTGAAGGCGAGCGTGAGCATCCCTTTGCCCTCGCAACATTCACTCCGCCGACAGTGCCCGCCGCCGCGTGCCGCCGCGTTTGAAGAGCGCCTTACCGTTACGCGGCGGAGACACTCTTCACGCTTGTGGCATCGCGCCGCCAACAAGCCGTGACCGCGTTCACGAGCGCGAAGCATTCAACCGAGGGTACCCCCGCGTGGCACTTCATCCGATCAGCCGGCTGTTCGCCGTCAGCACCGTCCTGCTCCTTGCCGCCTGCGGTGGCGAGAAGACCGTCGTCCGCGAGGTGCCGGTGAGCGCCGACGGCGGCGAGGTGCCCGGCTCCGAGCCAGGTGGCGAGCCCGCAACGCCGGCCTTCGGCGATCCGGCCACGCCCGGCGTCGAGATGCCTGCCGAACCGAACCTCGGCGACGGCCTCGAGGACCTGCCCGACGTCACTTCCGAACCGGTGCTCGTCGATCCGAGCACGGTCAGTGGCGCGGCGGGACAGATCGTGGACTGCGCGTTCACGCTGCCCTGCCGCTGGCTCGACGCCGACGGTGCCTTCGCCGTGACCACGACGAGCGCCGATGACACCGGTCCGCTGGACGGCCTGTCGGTCGCCTTCAACGTCGTGTCCACCCACGACACCGAAGTGAGCTACGGCGGCGGATCGACCGCCATCGGCGCCGACGGCACCCGCTTCCAGCCGACCGCACGTGCACTCGGCCCGAGCAACGGCATCGCGCCGGTCGGTCTGCTCGCGAGCGAGACGTTGACCGGCAGCATCGCTCACGACAAGGGGGCCGATGGCCAAGGTCTGGCCCGCTGGAGCGTGACGCTGACGGACAACGGCTTCGTGCGAGAGGCGGTTTTCGTCAACCTGCCGGTAGGACCGGCCGCGGCGACGAGCGTCGACTGCGCGATGAACCTGCCCTGCACATGGCGTTCGGCCGACGGCTACGCCGACGTCTCTCTGGTATCGGCCGGCGGCATCGCGAGTTCCGGCAGCCTCACCACCGGTTTCTCGGTCACCACCGTCACCGACGACGCGGTCGCCCTCGCCGGCGCCGAGGCAGTCGGGGTCGATGGCACGCGGTTCGTCTCCCGCACGCACACCCTCGGCACGGGCAGCGGCTTCGACGAGATCACGAGTACCACCGTCGCGGGCCTGCCGCTGGCGGCGACCGTGATGTTCAACCGCACCGGCACCAGC
Organism: Prasiola linearis; assembly: GCA_032356305.1. NCBI lineage: Eukaryota > Viridiplantae > Chlorophyta > Trebouxiophyceae > Prasiolales > Prasiolaceae > Prasiola > Prasiola linearis. The sequence goes on along the minus strand of JAULKR010211873.1, from coordinate 1,606 downwards.
CCGGCCGCGCTCTCTCGGCTCTCGCTGTCGCTCTATCCCGACGCGCCGGTACCGCGCTGGTCGATCGTGTTCGAGAACGTGCCGCTGCCGTGAAACACGTTCTAACCGTTTCATCGAGAAGTCGTGCTCTGATCCGGTGCGACGCAGCCGACAACATCGCCATGCACCTGTTCACGAAAGCGCAGAACTCATGAACCTCGACACGTTCCTGGCTCCACACGCCGATTCCCTGAAACTGCGCGCGCGCCGCACCACGCTGCTCGCCAGCAACATCGCCAATGCCGACACGCCCAACTACAAGGCGCGCGATCTCGCCTTCGGGGAGACCCTGAAGCAGGCGCGCGCCGGGCTGCCGCCCATCCCGCTCGCCAGATCCACCCCGGATCACATGCGCGCCAGCCATCTCGGCGCCGCCGCGCGGGTGCTCTACCGCCAGCCCGAAGGCGCCTCGCTGGACGGCAACACGGTCGACAAGGACCTCGAGCAGGCCCGCTTCGCCGAGAACACCATGCGCTACGAGGCGAGCCTGCAGTTCACCAAGCGCCGCGTCGCCTCGCTGGTGCGCGCACTGAAGGGAGAGTGAGGAAAGGACCATGGACACACGCATCTTCGACATCGCCGGCAGCGCCATGCGCGCGCAGTCGCTCCGGCTCAACACGACGGCGAGCAACCTCGCCAACGCCGACTCCGTCGCGGGCAGCGCCGACGCCGTCTACCGCTCGCGCCATCCGGTGTTCGCCGCGGTGCTCGACGGCGAGATCGGCGGTGTCGCCGCGCGCGGCGTCGTCGAGAGCGCCCGTCCCGGCGAGCGTCGCTACGCACCCGATCACCCGCTCGCCGACGAGACGGGCCACATCTACGCCTCCAACGTCGACACCGTCGAGGAGATGACCAACATGATGTCTGCCACCCGCAGCTACCAGAGCAACGTGGAGCTCCTGAACACGGCGCGCCAGCTCATGCTCAAGACCCTGCAGCTCGGCGAATGAGCATCGTGAACGAAGTGACGCCGAACGCGCTCTCGCAGTACGGCATCGAGCAGCGCCCGCCGGAAGAGAAGAGCAACGAGCTCGGTCAGGACGAGTTCCTGAAGCTGATGATGACCCAGCTCAAGCATCAGGATCCGATGAAGCCGATGGAGAACGGCGAGTTCATCGGCCAGATGGCCCAGTTCAGCACCGTCTCCGGCATCGAGCAGATGCAGAAGGCGCTGGAGGAGCTGTCGAGCGCCTACGGCTCGAGCCAGACATTGCAGTCCTCGGAGCTGGTCGGCCGCGACGTGCTGATCGAGAGCAAGGACTTCAGCATCGGCGAAGGAACCGAGACGGCCGCGGGCCGCTTCGAGCTCGACGCCTCCTCGGGAGACGTGCGCGTCGAGATCGTCGATGCACGCGGCTCTCTGGTGAAAAGCTACTCGCTCGGTCAGAAGGCGAGCGGCACTCACGACTTCGCCTGGGACGGTCGCGACGAGGACGGTCGAACGGTCGAACCCGGCAACTACACCGTCAGCGTGACGGCGGCGAGCGGGGAGGAGCGCGTCGCGCTGAACGTGCTCGCCGAGCGCCGCGTGGACTCGGTCGAGTTCGCCCCCGGCGGCAAGGTCACG
>JAULKR010211872.1:0-54293 GCA_032356305.1 Prasiola linearis | reverse complement strand
CGATGCGTTCGAGGCGCCACCGGGCGAACAGGCGCCGGGCGAGCTCGAGCGGACAGGAGGTGGGGGACGAAACGGGACGGGTCATGGGATCCTCTGCCGGCCGGAAGGGGCGATGGGCGAGGAGGCAGTGGATCAGGTCAGGCCGGCCGATCTGCGCGTGCTGGCCGGAAGCTCACCGCACGCCCGACGCGCTCACTGGCAGGTGGAGAACGGCCTGCACTGGGTGCTGGACATGGCGTTTCGCGAGGACGAGTCCCGGGTGAGAAAGGGGGACGGGGCGGAGAACATGTCGGTGCTGAGGCGGATGGCGCTGAATCTGCTCAAGCGAGAGAAGACGGAGAAAGGCGGCATCGAGGCCAAGCGTGGCCGAGCCGGATGGGACGAGAAGTACATGAACAAGGCGCTCGCCGGGCTACGAGCGTAGAGCGATCGCCCTGGGTCGTGGGACGAGGCGCAGCAGCGCCTGGCGCTCGAGGACGAGAAGGAGGACGAGGCGCCGTTCTGACATGGGCCGCGGGCCGCCGGCGCTGCGCGCCGACGGTCCCGTCAGGTCAGCGGCACATACCCGCGCTTTTGCGCCGTCGTTAACAGACGGGGCGTCGGCGGCCGCGGCATAGATCGGCGCGCCTGTTACGCGCGCTCGCCGGAAGCTCACGACCGATCACTAAATATCCACTACGAGACGCTTCTGGATAGATCAGATTTTCTTGCTACCGTGTAACAGAAAGAGCTTAGCGCAGTGACTTGGCGGCGGGCGAGGGTTCTTGTCAGACTTGAATGTACGTCGCGAACGACAGGAAACTTGCGATAATAGCGGTGTCCATAGAACGGAACTTGCCACACCTTATCGAAACCTGCGCTTTCGATCACCTGACGGACGTCTCTCCCAATTCGGCAGCCACTGTATACTGCGGGGAACTTGGGAACGCCATCGTCTGTGCGATGCGGCTGAATTGTACGCAGCAGAGAAGCAGCAAGAGACTCGGGCAGCATTTTGTTCAACAAGAAAGGAAAAGCGAATAGCACAGGATGGTAGGCGATCGATACACCTCCTGGCGCGAGAATGCTACTGATATTCGCGTACGCTTTGCGAAAATCAACGACATGCTCCATAACCATCTGAGAAAAAGCCAAATCGTAACGGCTCGAAAAATCACTCACGTCTTCTTGATTACCTGTGGCGATGTCAAAACAGGCTCGCCGCACCCAATTGGGGGCGCGCTCGAGCTCTCTTCTGGAGATGTCGTTTACAGTGTAGTCAAGACCCAACCCTTCAGCCTCGGCCTCACTCAAGAACGGCGATCTACCCCCCCCAATCTCGATGACAGAGCGAGCACTGCTTACCTCTATCAAGGAGAAAAGACTTTCCTTAAAACCCGCACGCGCGGCGCGACTGTCAGGGCTTCGAGGCCAGCTTGCAACCAAAGATTCGAAGTCTGTCGGATGCTCACTCATGTGTTCGCGATAGACAAAGCAGACCGAAAGGCCCGGAGGATTGAGAGATCAGCGGCAGATCCGGCGGAACTTCATGTCGGATAGCTAAGCTGGGCTAGGAAAAAACAGTGAATGAGTGAGTCAGCCCTCTTCAGGCCTGAAAACAGCCATTGTGACGTAGGTGCAGCTGGAGCTTTTGAGACTCAACAATCGATAGTAGCGACCGTCCTTGATCGAACGAACCGACGCTTAACCGCTAGGTGCTCGATTCGCAAAGCCGCGCAACCATCGCCTCTTCCAACATTCTTGAAAAAGAAGCGCTTCGACCAGCCTGTGCACTCGAAAGCACGGTCCGAACGTAAATGTTCCGGCCGACTTCGTCGTCAAGCAAGCAGTTTTTCAGGCTGTCCGCATCGGCTCGCCGGAAGTAGCGGGCGGCGCCCTCTGCTTGCTCTTTGTGAACGGGCAAGTCGGACAGAATCATTGGCACACCCAAGGCTATCGCCTCTTCGACTGTAGACGAACGTCCTTCAAAAAGAGAAGGATTGATTAAGGTATGCGCCGCCTGCAACAACGCGACTACTTGGCGGCGCGGTACGGAACCGAGAAAGCGCACGAGACCGACCTGCTCAAGCTTAACAAGACGCTTACTCAAAGCATCAGCATAACCAAGGTCCCGATCATCGTGAGCAGAGCCTGTACATACCAACAACCCGTTCCAACCTTCACGCGACGCCAACTGGATTGCATCGATAGCTGTCTGGTGATCCTTATGCCTCCAAAACTGATTCGGAAGAAAGTAGAATGGTCGATCAATTCCATACTCCGCGAGCACTGACCGTACGCACTCCTCCGTTTGCAGTTCGATCGTCGGAACGAAAGGAACCACAACCACCTTATTGACGTGCCTAGGCCACAGCTCCGAAAACGATCGCTTTGCATCAAAACTAGACAAAATCACACTCTCAGAATGACGAACACAAAGACCGTACAGCAGATTCCGCATAAACCGGGTCTTAGCAGAAAATAGACCGGGAAGATGACGGTGTTGAAAATCAGGGATCCAGCACGCGATCTTTACCCCGGAACGCCGACCCAAAAAGAAAGTTGGAGAGAAAACCCGATCTACGTCAAGTCGCTTAAACAAGCCTCGAACTTCCGGAAAACATCCTTGGACTTGCATTGATAAAAAGCGCATGGGTTGCCGAAGTTCTTTGAGCACTGGAGTTGGAAAATATTCGATGCTATCTGTAGATAGCATCGTGTCGAAAACCGCGGGTGGATTCGCGGAAGCACCAATGAGGACCAATTTATCGTCTGGACGTACGCTTCGGTAGGCCGAAACAAGGTTAAAGACGTAATTCTGGCCACCAATCCAAGTGTCAGCAAGCGGCAACATGAAGGCGACGGTAGTCATGTCAAAACAGTACGATAATGAGTTGCAAGCCGCTCGATACTCACCTCAAATGCTTCCGGCACATGACTACTCACCTTACGCAAACGCCTCACGTCAGCGACGAGTGAAGAGGGATCGCCTGTTGCAGCTTTGCCGTTAAAACGGAAATCAGCTTTCTGATCGAAGGCGCTCATAAAGCACTGTATTGCGTACCTCACGCTGATTGACCGCCCCCCACCAAGATTGAGTGCACCTTCGAACCGATCGAACAACGAATCTTGGACACAAATCGAGCGAATCACCTGTGCTGCGTATTCAACGCTCACCCAGTCACGTTGCTCTTCACCTGTACCCATGAGTTCAATGGAGCCGCCTCCTGACGCAACACGACGAGCCACGTCCCAGAAAATTTGTTTTCTCAAATCTGTTCCGAAAAGAGAAAATATTCTAATCGGTAGGATTCGCAGCTCACTTGTCTGTTGATAACACTTCGCCAGATCTTCGACAATCTTTTTGTGCCAACCATACGGCGATACCGGATTCAGCTCATCCACTTCGGACTGAATTGCTTGACGAGATTGTCCGTATACTGCCGCTGATGATGCAAGAATGATCTTTGTCTCCGGAGCGTGCTTCGAGAGCCAGCTAAACAGCCTCGAACTGCCGGAAACAGTCGCGTCAAAATCCGCTTGAGGGTCTGAAAAAGACTTCGAAACCGAAGCGCCGCCAGCTAAGTGAAAGACGACAGACGGTGAGCCGGTTCTCAGCCTTAAGTTCTCCAGCGCAGTCGAGCTGATGCGTTCCTCGACCGTACCTGCAACGCCACGACAGTGCGTAAATGAGACTGGCAAGGTTTTCCCGATCAGGCCCATCCGAAGACCAGCGCTGTCGCAGCTCCTGACTAGCTCCGTTCCGAGAAATCCGCCAGCACCCGTGATCCATACGACGCTGCTCACTGGACACGACTGACCCAATCATGACTCTTTTCGTAGCCACACTCAATGAGTGCGTCGCCGGCATGGTAGGCAAAGATATCTGCAGCCTCACGTGTAAAGTGGTTTCGCCAGTCTCCGACTATACCCTTTCTTAGAAAGGCAGCGACATTCTCTTCTCCAACTAGACGATTGCCGCTCTGCTTGTCGAAGGCAAACTTCTTGACTATACCTTCAAGCGCTTCTTGCTGCGTATGTATACCGACGTTCTGCGCAAGTCGTTGAAGCATGGACACGGGCGAAGCTTGAGCCTCCTCGTACGAAGCGACGTTCCCATCGAGTTTCGTTTGCCACGCTTCGACGAACTCTTGCCATGTGAAACGAGGATAGATCGGGCGCGTCAGCATCCTTTCCAAAAACATGGGCATGTCTACTCGTGAATCGCCTGTAAAGTCAGGAAATGCGCTAGAAAAGTCGTCTGTCAGTCTTCTCGTTCTATGGTCTGCCAAACGACTGGCGTGAAAGTAGAAGGACACCATGATATCGCGTCCGTCCCGGAATACGACGACTGGCGATTTTCCAGCGAGCAGTCCTGGAAGACAATGTTTGTGAATTAGATACCGACGCAACGGCGGCGGCATATCGCGCACATAGGGCACATCGATGGCAGCAGACAACATGTGCCCGATCCAGGTACCACCTGACTTGGGAAACTCCGTCAACACGGTGCCGCGAACCACTGGACGCACGAAGAGATCCACACTGTGGCGTAATGCACTGCGAAACTCAGGCCTCACTGAAGACACTCCTGGTGAGCCCGCATCCGTGATGTCAGAGCACTAAATGCAAGCGTTTTATCTGCGCTTATGGCTCGTAGCCGACTCGAGATAGCCACTATCGGAGTAGCGATCGCGCAGCGTGAACTCGGCGCTGGTTCGAACGTTTTGCCCCCGATGTCAACGTTAGAATCAGAATTGGAATAGACACAATTAATGCAACGATTGACATTTTCACAAAATGTTCCAATCCATACCAAAACAAGCGAAAGCAGTACATCAGCATAGCTGTAGCGATTAACGCTATCGGAAAGGATGAATGCACCTCATGGAATATCGCAATTTTTCGCACAATGCCGTTCAACATCACGATCACGAAGATGATGAACACTGCCACTCCCAGACCCATGAAGTTCATGAACGGTTCGGTCAGGAAGTACTCGCCGCCGATCAATCGGGTACGATCGCTCAGCAACTCGTACGCCCTCGGCGGCCTCTCGAACCCGAATAGGTTGGGTGGGAGTCGCGCGATCAGATTCATGTACGTTTGCCCAAGCTGCAGCTCCAGCCCACCGGTACGCATGCTGTCGACTGCGTATACATACGTGTTCAGGACGTTTTCGACTCCGCCTGGCCAGCTCACGAAATCTCTGCCCACATAGTCTCTGTATGAAGTCAAAGTTCGGAGATATCCCACCGCTCCAAACGCCACTACCGCAACACCAACTCCGACAAATCGAACAGGCCGCGATATACGATCCCCAAAAAATAAAAACGCAGCAAGCAAAATTCCTACGCTTTCAATCCGACTACCACTCATCACTTGCCACATTGCAACAAAAGAGAACGACACGAACAAACATGTTGCACAGAGGATCTTTGCTCGCTCTCCAACCACGCGGCTCCGTAATACCATACAAGAACTCAAGAGAGATACTGCGGCAAATATCACGACGAAAGCAGCGGCAACGTTCAGCGTGTCGTCTCTCAGGCTCTTTATTTCTTTGTACGAGATCGCCCCGAGCGAAAGAAGACTAGGTGGCGCATCGAGGAAATTCGCCATGAACAGGGCCAGCAACGAAGCGAAGAACAGAAGAAAGATCGGCCCGGCTCTCCAATGCGCAGCTCTGTGCCATCCTCTCGGGTTGTAAGCGGGCATGCTAACCTCCCGGGAATCCAGATGGATCGCAAATAATAGACACGCAATCCCTGCAAGCAGTACTGGTATAGACAATGAAGCGGAGTTCTGATGCCACGTTGATCCTGAGGCGTAGAAATCATACCCGAGCAACTCAAAAGAGAACATTGGCGCGATGACGGGATACGAAATGATCAGCAAAAACCAGAATGCTGGAGTAAGCTCGTTGAATCCACGCCACCATGCAAGGCGCCAGGCAACGAGAATCAAAACATATCCAACGACCCGAAGAAATGATACGATCTGAGGATCGAATTGCCAAGCGACAGGTGCGACCGCTATCGCGATGAGCGCGCCAATGGAAATCATGGCCCGGCTTTCTTTTCGCAACGAACGCTTCACGCGCATATTTGCTGTCAAGGTCTATTCTCGCTGAGCAATGAAAGCATCAGTCTAACGTAAATACACCAGCATCTCACTCGCTATATCTCTACACTAAAATAACGCTTGCCTTGTGAGTTGGCGAGATACCACTCCCAAGTCATTTTCAATCCATCTTTCAAGGCCACGTTACAGGCCCAGCCCGTAGCTTCCAGAGCCGAGACATTCAGAAGCTTTCTTGGCGTACCGTCTGGCTTTGACGGATCGTACTTTATTTCTCCGCTAAAGTTCACAACTTCTGCAATCATTTGCGCGAGCTCCGCAATAGTGCAATCTCTTCCTGTCCCTACGTTCAAGTGCGTGGTGTCATTAGACTGAGACTCCAGACCATTGTTCGGCCTGACGTAGGCTATTGCCGCATCATACATTTCTCTCGAGATGTTCATGACGTGAACGCACGCACTAGCCATGTCATCAACGTACATGAACTCTCTTCGCGGTGACCCGCTCCCCCACACTTCGACCTCATGAAGTCTCCTTGATGCGGCACGTGCAAACCGCTGCATGAGACCGGGTAACACGTGACTGTATTCGGGATGAAAGTTGTCGTGAGGGCCGTACAAATTCGTGGGCATTACTGCCCGGTAGTCCCGGCCATGTTGGCGTCGATAGGCATTGATCAGTTCGATGCCCGCAATCTTCGCTATCGCATACGCCCGATTCGTGGGCTCCAGCTTGCCACCCATAAATGATTCTTCCACGATTGGTTGTTCTGCCATCTTTGGATAAATGCACGAGCTTCCCAAGAACAGCAGTTTGTTCACATCATTCAAATGCGCCGCGTGAATCACGGCGTTTTGGATGGCTATATTCTCGCTTAAAAATTCGACCGGAAAGGTATCGTTGGCCACAATCCCACCAACCCTCGCTGCCGCTAGATAGACTTCGTCGATGCGATTCTCCCTGAAGAAGCGCCCAACTGCTTGTCCGTCTCTCAGATCGAGCTCGCTTCTAGTTCGTTCGACAGTCTCGACGCTTGAGTCGCGGCTCAAATTACGCACGAGTGCCCTGCCCACCATTCCCTTACTTCCTGCAACGAAAACCGTACGAGGTCGATGCACGGTGCTCACTCCCCAGACGCTCGAGGCGAAGATATTCCGTGCTGCAATAAAAGCGCCGCTTGTCGGGCCAATTTCATATCTTCTTTCACCATTTCACGACACATCTCACGGGCGCTGATCTTCGGCTCCCAACCCAATTTTTCTCGAGCCTTGGAGGGGTCTCCCAGCAAGGTCTCCACCTCTGCTGGACGAAAGTATCGAGGGTCAATCCGAACGATGATGTCGCCGATGCTTATAGCCGAGGCTTGTTCAGCATTCATCGCCGCGACCCGTCCGACCTCGTCGACACCTTCACCTTCAAACACGAGTTCGAAACCAGTATCCGCAGCTGCCCACTGAATGAACTCGCGCACCGAATATTGCTCTCCGGTTGCGATGACAAAGTCTTCTGGAGAGTCTTGCTGCAGCATCAGCCACTGCATGTATACGTAGTCTTTTGCATGTCCCCAATCTCTCAGGGAATCTATATTCCCAACATAGAGACAATCCTCGACTCCCTGAGAAATGTTCGCCATCGCTCGCGTTATCTTTCGAGTAACAAAAGTTTCTCCTCTGCGAGGCGACTCATGATTAAATAATATTCCGTTGCAAGCGTACATTCCGTACGCCTCGCGGTAGTTTACAACTATCCAATATGCGTAAAGCTTGGCTACCGCGTACGGCGAGCGAGGATAGAATGAAGTTCTCTCGGTCTGCGGAATCTCCTGCACTAGGCCGTAGAGCTCAGATGTGGACGCTTGGTAAAATCTTACCCGATCTTCCATGTTCAAGAAACGCACCGCCTCTAGTAGTCGAAGGACGCCGAGCGCGTCGACGTCTGCCGTGTACTCAGGCGACTCGAAACTGACGGCAACATGAGACTGAGCCGCCAGATTGTAGACTTCGTCTGGTTGCACTTCGTGCACAATACGTGTCAGATTTGAAGAGTCTGAAAGATCACCATAGTGAAGCACAAATTTAGGATTCGACTCATGCGGATCTTGATACAAGTGATCAATTCTCTGCGTATTCAGCTGAGAAGCACGGCGCTTTATTCCATGTACCTCATAGCCCTTGGCAAGCAGCAACTCGGCTAAATAGCTTCCGTCTTGTCCAGTTATGCCTGTTATCAACGCACGTTTGTTCACAAAGAAGTGATTCCTTAGTTTGGTAGGACCGATCCGACTGAGCGGTGGAATATAAGCGCCAAAACCAGAGTTGAGATCGAACGACTAGTCTTTCTCGTCGGACACTGGCAAGCACCTTTGAGGCTCACCAATCTTCACTAACAGTCTGCGAAACTTACCCTCCTTAGTACTTACCAGCCGCTTGCGAAGGATCTGCTCCAAATGACGCCCCCCCCTGGAGTCAGAAATAGATGCTGCGAATTAGCCACCATATTTATGAACCTTCGCGTCATTTTCTTTCAATCGATGATGATCCGGCCACCTTGCCTTGCCCAAACCACACGTCTTTCTCCAGAATACTAGCAACAGTGTGATCAGCCGAAAACAACCTCAACAACTCTTCTCTTGAGCGACCTTGCGAACAATGGGGCTTTGTGAGCTCCTGAAGGTGGAAGAGATTCGTGGAAAGATTCCAAGAGTATGAGACGCGCACACCGTCTATCCCAGCCACACAGCGCGATAACTCCGACCCAGGGTCAGTGATCACGAGAACTTTCGCCGGCGACGCGATCAGATTCGGAAGCTTGGAGGGCAACGCTCCATCAGACGTGCCGGTCGCCTGGGGCACGATCTGCACGGTGGAGCGCGCTAAGAGTTCTGGCAAATCGCTTTCCTCGACTAAGGCTCGGAAGCGGAACGCGGGACCCTCATATGACGTTCTAATTTTCTCAAATACGGGCCCAGAGGAGAAAATGTACGCCCTGCACGATGGATTCTCTTCAACCATGGCAAGCAGAAGCTCAGCTAGACCCTCCGCATTCTGTTTTTGACCAAGTCCACCCGAATACACAATATTGGTAACTCCTTCTTCGAGAGGAATCACGTCATCCAGCATGCCGTTGTCAACAAAGGAAGTCTCAGTGACGAACGGATAAGCGACCGAACATTTCTCTTTCTCAATGCCATAATCTCGGGCGGCTCTGTCCAGCATCTCTCTAGAGAGAAATATTAACTGATCCGCCTTCCGGAACGCTGAGCGTTCAATAGTCTTGATCACATTCACGATAACTCGCGCCGCAAGGCCCTTGTCAGTACTGACGTAAACGGATTGGAGATCGTGAACCACCAACACGCATCGCGCTCCTCGAAGTCTTACGAGAGCAGTAATGAACAAGCTCGGCGGGCAAATTGCTACCACTCGATCGTATCGGTGCTTTTCTGTCACCATTTCGATTAATGTAGACGCAAAAAATTGCAGCTCTAGCACTGCGCGTCTCAACGTCGGATTGGCCGGAAAACGGATAAGACGGCTTGGCCGCCGCGTTTCAATGCCATCGACAGTGTCCGGCGTCCGCTCCATCTTCCATCGTGGATAGAACGGGAACAAGCAAAAGACTGTCAGACGAACCCGTTTACACAAGTGTCTAGCAATGGTCGTGTTCCAGCGCCCCGTCGCGATTGGGTCTGGAAAGAAGAACGGGCTAACGAGCAAGACTCTCTCCATGCCACCGTCCTTCGCTGGCGGTATTTTATGTCGCAAATTCAAGACGTTTCCAGCAGCTCCAGCTCAGTATGCACCGCGCCGCAGCAGCACGATCGGCACCGTGCGCAGCAGGATCACGATGTCTAGCCACGGCGACCAGTTCCTCACGTACCACACGTCCAGCGCCACCCGCTCCGCGTAGCTGACGTCGTTGCGTCCGCTCACCTGCCACAATCCCGTGATCCCGGGCCGCGCCTCGGTGTAGTACTCGTACTGCTCCGCGTAGCGCTCCACCTCGGCCTCCACGATCGGACGCGGTCCCACGAAGCTCATCTCCCCGCGCAGCACGTTGAACAGCTGCGGCAGCTCGTCCAGGCTGGTTGCCCGAAGAAACCGGCCCACCGGCGTGATCCGCGGATCCACCTTCAACTTGTGGTCCTCGTCCCACGAACGCCTGGCCTCGGCGTCGCGCGCCAGCAACGCCGCCAGGCGCTCGTCCGCATCGATCACCATCGAGCGAAACTTCAGGCACCGGAACCGCTCGCCGTGCTCGCCGAGCCGCTGCTGGGCGTAGAAGGCCGGCCCTCCGTCGCGGCGCACCAGCCACCACAAAATGAGCAGCACCGGGCTGGTCGCCACGCACACCGCCCCTGCCAGCACCAGGTCCACCGCCCGCTTGAAGCGCTTGGCCCCGGGACGCTTGAGCTTGTTGTGGAAGCGCAGCATCACGGTGTCGTGGCGAAACAACGGCAAGAGTTCCGAGTCGTAGAGCGGCAGACCACGCATCGGCGGCAGGAAGGTCAGCGATGGGCAGACCTTCATCAGCAGGTCGAAGCCGTGCTTGTTGCTCGTGAAGCGCTGCATGTCGCTGACCGAGACGATCACGTGCGGGCGCTCCTGCACGCGCCCGTCGCGCCCGATCCATCCGGGGCCGGCCCGACCGATGGCTTCTGCCACCTCGCGCAACCGCGAGGTGGCGTCGATGTCGACGTAGTCCACGATCGACAGCCCCAGGTTCCGGTCCAGCTCCACCAGCTTGGCGGCCTTGTAGCCTTCCGGACCGTCACCGATCACGATCGCCGGTCGGCACCACAGCCCGAACCGGTGCAGCAGCCGCTTGACGACGCTGCGCGACAGCGGCACGGCCACGCACAGTGTCATGAGGTACAGCACCGTCCAGCTGCGCGAGAAGTGGGCGTTCAGCGCGAACAGCACGAGCGTCACGGCCGCGCCACCGTACGCCACGCTCAGCAGGACGTCGCGGTACTCCGACCAGAACGGCTTGCGGCGCACGTAGTGTCCCTTCGCCGCACTCAGCGCGACGACGCCGATCAGGGGAACCAAGAGCGCGATGGTCCTGGATGCCGATACGAGCGCCACGTCGATCGGGGCCCCGTACCCCAGGAACGTGATCCGCAGCCAGTTGGCCAAGACCAGGCCCACGACCAGGCTGATCAGGATCGCCACGAGGTCGCCGCCGACGAGCGCCGCGACGCGCACGTGGCCGATCGATGGCCGCCAAGACCGCAGGGCACCGGCCGGAGGGCTTCTCGGAGTCGTCGCGGCCGTCGAGGGGACTTCGACGGGGTGGACCGAACTCGACGGAACGGCGGAGGTGGAAATCGTCGCTTCGGTGACCTCGGCCTCCAGCGTGCTGGCTTCGCGCATTCGGTAGGTCTCACGCCTCATACGCCAACCGTAACTTGATTGAGAAGCTCCGAGGCGCCCGGATGGCTGGAACCGCGACGCTGTCGGCCATCAGTCTGCGCGGGTGCAGGCGGCAATGGACCACTCGACTTCGCCGAAAGACCTGTGCGACGAAGTCAATAAATCGTCACCGCAAGAAGACTGCGCGCATATCTTGTCAGGGAGCCATCCGCTCGGTCGTTGCGATTCCGCCATCCGATCGCGGCGACACGGACGACCGATGCGACGGTTCATTCATCGCCGCGTTCCCGGACCGTCGGGACCGCACGTGTCCGTTGTACCGGGCCCGCCGAACGGGCGATGATGAGTCCAGGAAACTATCTTCAGGAGCCCCAGCCGCATGTCGAGACAGCGTTCACATAATCGCCCCGATCGCCGTGCCGCCCGTTCCGCGACGATCGCCGCGTCGATTTGTTTCGGGCTGACGCCCGGTGCGTCCTTGCTGGCCCAGGAAGTCGACCCTGACGTGGGCCTCGGCTCCGCACCGGCCTTCACCGAGCGCTTCACCGCCCCCGCCCTCCCCCTGGAACGCTTCACCCGCCCCGCCCGCACGCTGCGCGTCCTCGACGGTGCCGTCTCCCTCGCGGTCGCGGCCGACCCGGTCGTGCCCGGCACGCACGATGGCGGCGCGCTGGCTCACCGCACCAATGCGGCCTTCGCCTCCACCGAGCTCCTCGTCCAGCTCCCCGACGACGCCGTGGAGGCAGCACCCAACACCGCCGCCGCCGTCCGGCTCGACGCGGCCCTGTACCGCACCGACGACGGCGACACCGTGCGCGTGGCCCTGCTCGCCGGCGACCGCGGCGCGGGCCGCGAGGTCTGGGCGGAGCTGCTGCGCGTCGGCCCGGCTGGCACCACCGTGCTGGGCGGCGCCACGATCGCCACGCCGGCCGCCACGGCCGAGCTCGGCGATCTGATCGCCGTATCGCTGGTCCACGACGGCGGCACGGGCGTCGAGATCACGGCGGGGCGCGACATCGCGTCCCTCTTCGGCCCGACCCGCACCGGTGACGCGACGGTGGACATCGTCTACGGCGCCGTCGTCACGGGCACTGACGATGCCGCAGGATCCGCCCGCACGGCCGCCACGCTGTTCGACCCGTACGCCAACGGCGAGTACCTCGACCTCGAGGAGGTGCTGCTTGAGCGCGTGCGCGACGACGAGGCCCCGTTCCTGTCGGTCGGCGTCGTCGACGGACGCGTTGTGCTCGACACCGTCGGCGCCGACCGCGAGCCGCGCGTGGCGAGCGTCGTCGTGCGCCATCCCGACGACGCCCCGGCGGTGAGCGCCGCCGGGGCCACGCTCTCGATGGACGCGGCGGCCGTGCCGCTCTCCGTCGACGACGGCGCCGCGCGCGTCACGCTGCGCGTACCCCTCTACAACGATGCCCACGACGGCAACTGGAACCTGCTGGAAGGGGATGTCGTCGCGCGCGTCGGCCTGGAGCGCACCGCGCTCGGGCTGCGTGCCGTGGCCCGCATCGACCGCTTCGACGACGCGGACGGACTCGCCACCACCTCGCTGCTGGAGCACGCGTTCGACGCCGTCGTCCAGCACGGGGTGGAGTACGACGTCTCGGTCGCGCGCGACAACGTCGCCACGCGCTTGTTCTTCGAGGGCGAGAGCGTCGGCTACCTCGACGACGGCGACGCCTTCGTGCCCTGGGACGCGGCCGTGGCCCTGGAGTCCACGCTGGACGCGGCCATCGGCGAGGTAACGGGCCGCTTCGACGTGCTGCACGTGGGCAGCCGGGACGGCACCGATGGTCCCGGCGGCGACGAGGTTCCGCCGACGCCGCGGGACGCGTTCGCCCGCGCCTACTCCACGCACATGGTCGAGCTCTTCTGGACCTCGTCCACGAGCGTTCCCGGCACCGTCCACGAGATCCGCCGCGACGGCGTGCTCGTGGGCACCACGGACGGCCGCAGCTTCGCCGAGGGCGGGCTCGAGCCCGCCACGGAGTACGAGTACCGCATCACGGCCGTCTCGGCAGACGGCGTGCGCTCCGACGGGGACGCGACGGTGCGCATCGCGACGCGGTAGGAGGCGCGCCGGAACCGCCGGCATTCCGGCGCGGCGGGCCGCGGAACCGGTCGCGCACGCGGTCGGCGACAGGGCCTTGGCGCATTCGAGATTACCCGTTCGTACAGTCGCGATATCGGTCAGGTCGAGGGCGTACGCCGGCGCTGCGCTCCTCGTACGCTTGCCGATGACCTCGTCGCAAGCCGGTATCCGTGACTCCGTCCCTGTTCGCTCCCATCCTGCTGCTGGCCGTGCCCGCCGTGGCCTATCTGGTGTTCGTGTTCACGGCCGAGCACGCCAACCCGTTCCAGCCGCCCGCCGCCCCGCTGCGCCGACACCGCTGGCGCCTGGGGCGCGACCTGGGCATCGTCGCCTTCGCCGTCCTGGCGATCGGCGTCTGGATGCCCATGGTGACGCCCGTCACGCGCATCGGCGGCCTCGTGCTGGCCACGTCGGTGGGAGCGCTGGCCTGGACCGCCGTCGTGCTCGTGCACCGCCGCCGCGGCAGGTACCGGCTCTGGGAGGCATCCGACGCACGCCCAGGCACGATGCCCTCCCCGGACGCACCCCGGACCCGGCGACTGCGCTCGGTGGACATCGAGATCTGAACCCGGCACCGGGAGTCCGGTCCGACCATTTGTCGTAGGGGTACGAAAGGATCGGGTTCGGAAGGGCAACGTTCGCCGAAACGTCGCGCGACCGCCGCGAATCGGGTCCATGCTGCAGGTCCTCCGCGCCCCGCGAGGTTCGCCGTGTTCACGTCGCTCGTGCTCACCGTCGTCGCCCTGACGCTCGCCTACGTCGCCTTCGCGTTCGTGGCCGAGACGGGCAACCCCTTCTCCCGCCCGCGCGGCCCCAAGCGCCGGCACCGCTGGCGCCTGGGTCGGGCCGCCGCCCTGGCCCTGTTCGTCGGCGCGACGTGCGCCGTGTGGCTGCCGGCCCTGCTGGGCTTCACGCTCGGTGGCGCGGTGGCCGTCGGTGCGCTGGCCGCGCTGCCGATCGCGGTGCGGGCCTGGCTCAGGTACCGGAAGCGGTCGGCGACCTGGGAGTTCGAGTAGGGCATTTCGCCCGCGGCTGTGCCTTCGTCGAGGTCGCGTGCGTGGTTCCGACGCCCCGGCTCTGCGACACTCCCGCCGATGCTCCAGGGTGCACCTTCCAGGGACGGTTTCCGAGCGCGCGAGCGCCCGCTCGCGCTCGTGTCCGGCATCGCGGCGGCCGTCGCGCTCGTGGGCGGCGGGCTCGCCATCGCCGTCGAGGTGCTGCCCGGCGCGCTCTCCGACCGAGCGGAGGTCCCGCGTGGTGCGACCCTGACCGTGCACCCGTTCGACGTCGTGTCGCCGGCCGGCCCGGACGCCGGACGCCCGCCCGCGTCGATCGCCGCTGCCGGGCCTTCGCCCTCGCCTTCGTCCGGGACCGGCCCGATCGCGCCCGGCGGCCCGAACGGCTCCCCCTCGCCCGACGCGCCCGGACCCGTTTCGCCCGGTGGTCCGGACGCCGCCGGTCCGGCAGGGCCCGGCGCGGCCCCGGGCGACGGACCGGGCGGCTCGACGTCGAACCCGCCCCCGGGCGCGGGTCCGGTCGCCGGACCGGGTTCGGGTCCGGACGGACTCGCGATTCCGAACGGGCCGGGAGCCGGTCCGGGTGACGGGCCTGGTCCCGGCCCTGGGGATGGTCCCGGCTCCAATCCTGGTGATGGACCGGGCTCGGGTCCAGGCGACGGTCCCGGTTTCGGACCCGATGGTGGACCGGGCCCGGGTCCGGGTCCGGGCGATGGCCCCGGTTTCGGACCCGATGGCGGACCGGGCCCGGGTCCTGGCGACGGTCCCGGTTTCGGTCCCGATGGCGGACCGGGCCCGGGTCCTGACGATGGTCCCGGGAACGGACCCGGACCCGGGCCCGGCAATGGACCGGGTCCCGGTCCTGGCGACGGTTTCGGACCCGACGACGGCCCGGGTCCCGGTCCGGGCGATGGCCCCGGTCCGGGTCCCGGGCCCGGCGACGGTCCGGGCTACGGTCCCACCGAAGGCCCCGGGGACCCGGGCGGCCCCGGCGGCCCCGGCGGCCCCGGCGATCCGGGCAACGGCCCCGATGGCCCGACCGGCGCGTTCGATGCCCCCCCCGGCTCGATCGCGCCGTCGCCGGACGCCTCGCCGGCCTACGACGACTCGTTCTACGACGAGTCGCCCGAGTACCAGGAGTTGTTGGACTACGGCGACGGCCCCCCGACCGATATCGACGATGGGCCATCCGTCGGCGTGTCCGTCGAGATCTACCCGTCTCCGAACGTGACGGGGGCGAACGGGCTCGGCGCCCCGCCCCCAGGCGCGGGCGGTCCGCCGGACGCGGCCCCGACGTCACGACCTCCGGGAACGGGGCCGGGTCCGGGCGCGGGCCCCCGAGGCTCCCTCCAAGGCGGCCCACCGGGCGCCGCGCCGTCGGACGGTCCCGGAGGTGTCGTTCCGTCCGCCACCACCGCCCCCCCCCCGATCGGCGGCGGCTTCGTGCGCGCCTCCGCCGCGTCCGGCACGCCCGCCGCGAGCCCCACGTCGTCCCCCGAGGCGCTCTTCGCCGACCGTCCCTCGGATGACGACGCAGGGAGCGTGGGTGGGGCAAACTCCGATGCCGGACCGGATGCCGCGCCCGTCGCCGACACGCCTGCCCCGCCGCCGGTCGCCCGCCCCGCCCCCTTCGGCTTCGTCGAGCGCTTCGACGACGACCACCTGGATCTGGAGCGCTTCGAGACGCCGACCAGCTCCGCCTCCTTCGCCGACGACAGGCTGGAGCTCGGCGTGTCCGCCCGCTTCGCCGCCGACCGACGCGAGGCGGGTCGCACGGTCACGCTCGGCGACGCCCGCCCCTTCGAGCGTGCCACGGGCCGACTGGGTCTCGTGCACCCGCGCCTCGGCCCGGACGAGCGGGCGGCGCTGCGCCTGGAGGTTCACCTGTACGACGCCGACGCCGTGGCGCCCGGCCTGCGCCCGGGCGTGCACCTGCAACTGAGCGCGGGCGACCGCGGCGCGGGCCCGGAGCTGTGGGTGGCGCTGGAGCGCGACACCGCCACCGGTCGGCGGAACATCGCCGGCGGCGTGCTGGTCGGTTCGCGCCTCGCCCCCTTCCTCGGCGACGCCGTGGACTTCTCGATCGAGAGCGACGGCGACGGCCGCGTGCGCGTCGCGGCCGGTGGCCAGTCGCTGGCGCTGACCGGCCCCGCGTTCGGCGCCGCCGTGCCGGTGGCGCTGACGGTGGGCGTGGAGGTCGCGGGCCGGAACGACGCCGCGCTGTCGGCCACCGGCCAGCTCGCCGCGCTGGCGATCAACGGCGAGCCGGTCACCGACCTCGGCGCGCTGGCCGGCCCCATCGAGACGGCGCGACTGGACGCCCGCGTGGAGGTGGCCGACGGGCGGCTGCGGCTGGCCGTCGATCCCGCCGGCGACAACGGGGCGGATACCGGGACCGACGGCGCGGCGGCCCCGCGGGCGGCCCGACTTCGCACCCGTGAACCCGAGCTCTCCTCCGGCGACCACCGCGCCGCCGAGGTTCGCGCCGCGGCCACCGTCGCGCTGGAGGCGGGGGACGGTGCGGGCCGTCGCGCGCTGACGCTCTCGGGCAGCGTGCACAACGATGCCCACGCGGGCAGCTGGAACCTGGCGGAGGGCGATGTCGTGGCGACCGTGGGCCTGCGCGGCGAGGCGACGGGGCAGTTGGAGGCGTTCGCCCTGCTGGAGCGCGTCTCCGACCCCGACGGGCTCGGCCGCACGCGCCTGGCGGCGCACACCTTCGCGCTCGTGCCGGGCAACGGTACCGACCACCGGATCGCGTACCGCAGCGTGGCCGAGGGCGTCGAGGTTGCCATCGATGGCGAGACCGTCGTGTTCCCCGTCGACGGGGAGCGCTGGTGGCCGTGGGACAGCGGCGCGACGCTCGCGCTGGAGGGGGCGCCCGGCACCGCGCCGCGCGCCAGCGTCGACGAGCTCGCCTTCCGGCTGGTCCGCCCCCTCGCCGCACCGTGATGTGACCCGTCGGCGGCGTGCCAGCCCCTCGGACCGCTTGCCTGTCCGGAGCGCGCACCCATCGGTCTCGCTCGACATCGCGCGCTCGTCGGCGGTGCGGCTACGAGAGCCCCTGCTTCAGGTTCCACCCGAGCTTGATGATCCGGCTGTTGAACTTCCACACGTGGGAGTAGGGAGTCTGGACGCCGCCGAAGGCCCTCACGAATCTCTCGACCGGTTCGAGCATCGACCCGAGGAAATCGAACGTCGATGCGACTTCCGATGCCTGCCGAATCGCCTCCCAGAGGACCAGACTCGTCGCTCCGCTCGAACGGAGGCCGGTGTCCCCCCCCCCCATCAGGTAATAGGCCGAACGATCGTCCCAGACCAGATAGGCCGCCGCATGCAATCGTCCCTCGCGATCGTGGGCGCCGAGGATGGCCCTGCAGTTCCGGGCTGCACAGGCGACATCGATGCGCTTGACCAGGTCGCGAGAATAGGGCAGCGAGATACCCTGCCTGTCGAACGACATCGCGTTGATGTCGAGGAAGGTGTCGATATCGATCTCCCCGACGCTCAACCCCAGTCGATCTCGTGATTTCCTGATGTCGCCGCGAATGTTCTGCATCAGACCGGCCCATGCGCGATCGGCATCGAGCGTGTGCAGTCGATGCAGGTACAGCGTTCTCTGCTGAAAGCCTTGCCAGTAGAGGGGGGCCCAGTTCGTGACCGCGGGATGAAACCTCTGGTTGAACGCATCGTGCGGCGGAAGCTCTTCCAGCATGCCGTTGTAGAGCTTCTTCTCCGCGCTCAGCCTCCTGGTGCCGCTCGGCGTGTCGATCTCGAACAGCGGACCGAGGTACGGACTCAGTTGCGGGGAGGTCAACACGGTGAAACCGTACACCCGCTTCAGGACGAAGACCCAGTCCAGCGAGTCGCCGTTGTTGAGCTGGACCTTGCGTCGGTCCCACCCCCCTTCCCCGGCAACGGCGTCGAGCCACCAAGGTTGGCGAAACAGGGTCTGCCGGGCGTCCAGCCGCTGTTGCTGCGCGGGGCGCTCATCCATG
The DNA here is from genome assembly GCA_032356305.1 of Prasiola linearis. Taxonomy (NCBI): domain Eukaryota; kingdom Viridiplantae; phylum Chlorophyta; class Trebouxiophyceae; order Prasiolales; family Prasiolaceae; genus Prasiola; species Prasiola linearis. The sequence goes on along the minus strand of JAULKR010211872.1, from coordinate 35,740 downwards.
CTTGGCGATCGCGAGGTGGTAGCGGTACTCGTACTGTCGCGAGCTGCCCACCTCGACATCCAGCCCGCGCTCGGCGCACTCGGCCACCCAGAAGCGAGGACTGATTCCGTAGCCCATGTGGGACTCCAGCCGCAGATTGTCCAGGGAGCGAAACGAGAAGAGACCCAACCACGCGAGACGCGACACGGCGTACGCGAGTCGCAGCCTGGAGCGCGGTGCCCCGGACGTGTAGTCGATCTGGTGGACCTTGTTCGCCAGCAGGTAACGGATCGGGTCGACGTTGTCGAAGAAGTACAGCTTCCGGCAGGCCTCGTTGGCCATGAAGATGTCCAGGATTCTCCTTTGACCCTCGGCATCGAAGTACTGATTGATGCTGCCGGTGGCCATCCAGATCGGATGGTCGCACCCGGGAAGGTAGTCGAGGAGATCCTCGTCGATGTAGTCCAGCCCCGGCACGCGGGCCCTCGCCATCTCCAGCATGCGCGTGGAATAGTCGAGCCCGGCCACCACGTTCATGTGCGGGTGCAATTCGGCCAGAAGCTCGCCCGCACCGCAGCCGAGATCGATCGCCGGCAACGCGGTGTCTTCTGGGTTCATGAACGACAGGTGATCCTTGGCCTTCTTCTCGTAGAACGACGGGTCGTCCGAGCGATGCAGGCTGCTCGTCTGCTCCTGCCAGAAGTCCCTTGCGGCTCGGTGTGTCTTGATCATGAGTGCCTGATGTGTGCCCGTTCCGATCGCCCCGCGGGGTCGGCCGGCCGAGCGTCCGTTGCGTTGCACCGCCGACAGCGGTGGCAAGTGGACGATCGAAGACGGCCCTGCTCCGCCGTGGCGCTCCCGTGGCTCGGGATGGTTCACGCGAGGATGTTCGCGGTCCTACCGCGAGAAGGATCTCGCATCGGACCAGCGCGAGAAGAGATCGATGCCGGAGTCTGCCTGGTAGTTGTCCGCCCGCACGTACCAGGTCGCGCTCGAGCCGATCGGCGCCGCCGGCGTGCCCGCACCGCCGACGGAACAGCTCTGGCCCCCCCCCCCGGCACACCCCAGGTCCGCAGCCGAGTACCAGCGTCGGCCCACCTCCGAGCCGTCCACCACGTACAGCTCGTACCAGTTCGCGTCCGCCACCGAGGTCCACCGGTAGGTCGGCTGCGCACCGGCCCCCGCCCCCGACGGCGAAAGCCCCGCACTCACCTGGGCGGGGTTCGCCGGACCGCCGGTCGAGTACTGCGCCGCCGCCGACCACTGCCCGAAGCTGCCGCCCCCGAAGTCGTTGTACGGCAGCACGTACCAGGCGATCTGTCCGCCGAACGTCATCCCCGGGTCGATCCGGCACACGTTCGACCCGTCCGCCGCGCACCCGGCGGCGGCGGCGGTGTACCACTGCACCAGCTGCACCCCGTTCTGGTTCTGCAACCACAGACGGTACCAGCTCGCCCGCGGCGTGCCGGGCGAGGCGCTCCACGAGTAGCTCTCCCGGATCGAACCGGTGCCCGTGGGCGATGACGGCACCGCCGACCCCGGCGGACCGCCGGCCTCCCCATCGCCTTCGGACAGGCGGTTGTTCCCGACGATGACGCCGTCGATGATCTCCACGTCCCGTCCCGCCCGATCCTCCTGCTCGAAGTGGACGAGTTCGTTGGGCTTGCCGACCGCCGCCGAACTGCGCGCGAAGCGATTGCCGCGGATCAGCACGTTGCCGGTGTTGATGGCTTCGTACCAGTCGTCCAGCGCCATGTTGAGCTTGATCGCGGGGCCGGCCACTCCGTCGAACTCGTTGTTCTCGACGACGACGTGACGGGTCTGGACCAGCACTCCCTGGGACCGGGTGTCGCCGAAGCGGTTGTTCCGGATGACCACCCGCCCGGAGCCGTTGTCGACGTTGCCGATGATCGAGCCGTTGCGGATGCCGCCCGGGATGCGGTCCAGCCTGATGTCGTGACCGTCGCCGGCGCGGCGAGTATCGTCGACCAGCGTCGCCTCGCCGAGCACGTCGAATCGATCGTCGATGAACGCGATGCGCTGGCCCGACGCGCCCCAGCGACGCACGCCCTGCTCTCGCTCGATGGGCATCGCGCGCAGCGTCCGGGCACCGGCGTTCAGGCGCGTCACCTTCCACCAGTTCCCCTTGATGTTGACGTGATCGTCCGCGCTGGCGCCGAGATCGGAATCCTCGATGACTATGTCGCCGCCGTTGGCGTTGACGTGGATACCGTCCGAGGAGGTCGCGAACACCGCCGCCCCGGACGCGGTGCGGTAGCTCACCCGGTTCACGTGCAGGCCTCGGTCCACCTCGCCGACGATCCCCATGCCGGGGATGTTCTCGAGCACGAGATCCTCGAGCGTGATGTCCTCGTTGGCCTCGCCATCGTCGCTTTGCAGCAGCACGCCGTGGCCATCGTTGTTCTGATGAAGCAGCCAGACATGGCCGGCCGCGAGCAGATGACGCGGGGAGTCCGACAACGCCGACGTCGCCACGTAGCTACCGCTGTCGGTGCGCCACGAGAAACGGTTCCTGTCACCCCCGCGATTGGCGAAGATCTCGTCGTAGCCCTCGGCCAGGACACGCCAGTTCCCGTCCGGACCGCGCTCGGCAGCGCCGATGGTGTACAGGGAATCGGCGGTCCCGCTGTCCTCGAGCGCATCGAGGTACTGGGGCAGCACCTCGAAGCGCACACCGGCCGCGCCGGAGTCCGGCACCGCCCGGGCGATCGTCGCCAGCAGCGCCGGAGGGTTCCGGATGCGCCCGTTCCGAAGCGACAGCCGGCGATTGTCGAACAGCCGCACGCCGGGCGACGTGCGCGTGAGGCTCAACGTCGAGCCGTTCAGGTCGATCACGGCATCGGTGAAGCCGCCGATGCTCAGATGCGCTCCCGAGTTCGGGGGCACGATGCGCAAGTCCTCGCCGTCTGGAAAGAGCACCCGCCCGACTCCCTCGTCCGCGGCGGCTTCCAGGTGAGCGTTCAGGAACTCGAACACGTCCTCACCGGCCGGCGGCACGGGAATGCGGTACTCGCGTCCGTCGTCGCGGGGCTTGAGGACGACCGCCCGCATGGAACGCGGATCGTGCAGGTCGGCGTAGTCGGCCACGAGATCCTGCGCGCCGGCCTGCATGTCCACCGGAGAGAAGGCCGGCACCTCGGTCGCGAGTCGAAAGTCCCGGTGCTCCGTCGCGGTGACGGTCCGATCGCGAATGCTGGCCGAGCGGGACGCATCGTCCGCGAACGCCGCGGAGGCGAGCGCACCGGCGGCGAGCGACGCCGCGACGACGTGGGCGGCGGCGCGGTGTCGAGACGGGCGGGGAGTGCGGACGGTCCAGTTCGAGCGCGAAGGGACGACGAACATCGACCGCATGCAACCTCTCCGGTACGCGAGATCGGCGCGGATGCGAACCGATATCAGACTCGTCGTCCGGCGACATTGCCATCGACCGTCAACGATGCACCGATGCTACCGGATAAGCACGACCGCACGCGGCGGCATTTTCTCGTCCGTAACCGCCCCTTCTTCAAGGCGAGAACGATGTGGCCAGCGACCAGCGCGAGAAGAGATCGATGCCGGAGTCTGCCTGGTAGTTGTCCGCCCGCACGTACCAGGTCGCGCTCGAGCCGATCGGCGCCGCCGGCGTGCCCGCACCGCCGACGGAACAGCTCTGGCCCCCCCCCCCGGCACACCCCAGGTCCGCAGCCGAGTACCAGCGTCGGCCCACCTCCGAGCCGTCCACCACGTACAGCTCGTACCAGTTCGCGTCCGCCACCGAGGTCCACCGGTAGGTCGGCTGCGCACCGGCCCCCGCCCCCGACGGCGAAAGCCCCGCACTCACCTGGGCGGGGTTCGCCGGACCGCCGGTCGAGTACTGCGCCGCCGCCGACCACTGCCCGAAGCTGCCGCCCCCGAAGTCGTTGTACGGCAGCACGTACCAGGCGATCTGTCCGCCGAACGTCATCCCCGGGTCGATCCGGCACACGTTCGACCCGTCCGCCGCGCACCCGGCGGCGGCGGCGGTGTACCACTGCACCAGCTGCACCCCGTTCTGGTTCTGCAACCACAGACGGTACCAGCTCGCCCGCGGCGTGCCGGGCGAGGCGCTCCACGAGTAGCTCTCCCGGATCGAACCGGTGCCCGTGGGCGATGACGGCACCGCCGACCCCGGCGGACCGTCCACTGGCGCGCCGCCCCCGCCGAAGAACGGAATGTCCTGCAGGTAGGCTACGCTGGAGCCATCATCGGCATAGAGCACGTCGGGCTGCGGGTGGGCGGCGATGTCGAAACGGTCCGAGTAGCGGATCGAGCTGTGGATCGGCGTGCCGTTGGCCGAGGTCGAGTGCGCGTGAGCGATGCCGCCTCCGTTGTAGCTGCCGCTGACCAGGTACGCGAGGCCGTCGGTGACCTCGAGCTTGTCGCCGCGCACCTTGAAATTGACGTAGTTGCGCTCGTGAGTCTGGTAGACCGTGGGATTCTCGACGGTGAGGTTCACGTTCCAGCTGGTCAGGCCGGTGTCCTCTATGTTGGTGGGATTGCCGGCGTAGTAGCCGTTCAACCGCATGATCTCGGTGTCCCGATGCATCGTCGAGCCCTGCGCGTTGGACTGGCCGTTCGTGCCGTTGCCGGTCGCGCTGACACCGATCTCCATGACGTAGAGCGGGTCGCCACCGTCGCCGGGCTTCGCGTAGCTGAATCCGTCGGCGAAATTGCCCGTGGCGCGAGAGTCCTTGACGACGACGGTGTCGAAGTTCAGCACGTAGAGCCCGTCGCCGTTGCTGGCGTCACGCACGACCACGTCCACGAGCGTGAGATTCGCGCCGTTGCGCACTTCCAGGGCTTCCTCGTTGGCGGCCGTGCCGGCCGACCCCTGACCGACGAAGGACACCCCCTCGACGTAGAGGGACCGGTCGGCTTCCTTGAACACGGCGGCTGCCGCGTCCTGGGTGCCCTGCACCACGCTCGTCGCACCCGAACCGGCTCCGAGGATCGTCAGCCCGGCATTGAAGGCAGCATCGCCGTCCTTCGGATCGATCACGTCGCCCCAGGTGTACTGGCCGGCGGCCAGGTGGATGACCGCGTCGCGCCAGTTCGACGCCGACACGAGCGCGAAGGCCTCGGGCAGGTCACCGAAGGGGCTGGCCTGCGAACCATCGCCCGACTGGCCCGCGGACACGTATATGACGTGCGTGCTGGCAACCTTGCGCGCCTCGAGGTCGATGCTGACCTGGGCGGTGCCGTCCGAACCGACGCTGACCGACGCGCCCAGCGCCTGCAGCAGATCCGCGGCGCGGGCACCGGACGGTGCGACCGCGGCGGCGGCGAACAGGAGTGCGACGAAGCGGCGGCGCACCGTGGGGAACGGGCGGAAGTTGGACGGGACCAAGGGTCGCTCCGATGTGGTTGGACAGCGGGTGGCGAGCGCGGAGGCAGCGCCGGGAGACACCCCGACGCCGACTGCCGGCGGGGAGAGTTGCGGGACACGCGCCGAGCGCGCTCCTCGGGGTCGTCGGAATGTTGACTTCCTCTGCATTGTAACCACCACCGCGCACTCGTGACGGATCTCCGACTCTGCCTATCGACCCCGCAACCTTGTGTCTTCAACCTTTCGACAAGCGACCCGCCCGAGCGAGGCGCTTGTCGGGGGCGCGCGGCACGTCACGTTCCGGAACGCCGCGTTTCGACCAGACCCCGAGCACCGGGACCGATTCTCGTCGGCCGGGAAGACCTTCGGTACGCTGGTGGCGTCGTGCCTGTCGCCGACGAGCAACTCCTCGTACATCGCACCCCACCGCCGCCCTTCCCTCACCGAGCCGTCAGCCGATGACCAAGCGCGCGCTAGACCTGGTCCTGATCGCCCTGTTGGTCCCCATGGTGCTGCCGATCGGCGCGGCCACGGCGCTGGCGGTGCGCCTGTCGATGGGCTCTCCGGTGCTGTTCGGGCAGACGCGCAGCGGGCGCGGGGGTGCACCGTTCCGCATGTACAAGTTTCGCAGCATGCGTGCCGAGGCCTACCCGGACGAGCCTGACACCGTGCGACTGACCCGTACCGGGCGCTTCATCCGGCGCGCGAGCCTCGACGAGCTGCCGGGTCTGTGGAACGTGATGCGAGGCGAGATGAGCTTCGTGGGCCCACGACCGTTGCTGCCGCGTTACCTGGACTGGTACACCGAGCACGAGCGGCGCCGCTTCGAGGTGGCCCCGGGCATCACCGGTCTGGCCCAGATCTCGGGTCGGAACTACGTGGGCTGGGACCGCAAGCTGGCGCTGGACGTGGAGTACGTCGAGAGGGCGGATGTGCGCACCGACCTGGCGATCCTGATGCGGACGGTGACCAAGGTGCTGACGGCGGCGGACGTGGCACCCGACAACACGGCCGTCGAGGAGTATCTCGACGTGGTGCGCCGACGCGAGCGCGGAACGCCGGCCTGACGGCACTCGTCGACGGAGCTCGCCGACGGGGCTCCGCTCCGGACGCGGGTGCAGGGCCCGATCGGGCCTCGTTCGTGTCGCGACCTTCGACCAAAGAACAGGCGATGCAACGGCGACCGCCCGTTGACCGCACCGGGAGAAACCGCGAGTCTGGTGCGAGTACCGGAATTCACCAACGAATCAGGATGATCGGCGACGAAGGCTGTCGGCGCGAAGTCCTCGCAACAGGGACGATATAGACATGCACCGTTTCGCCGCCATCACGGGCGTGCTGCTCCTCGCCACGTGGGTCCTGCCAGCCAGCGCGCAGACGCTCGTCAACGGTGGAGTCAACACCGGTTCCATCTCCACCGCAGGAGGCTTCGACACCTATACCTTCTACGGGGAGACCGACCAGGTCGCGTGGCTGTCCGTGACGGACGTGAACGGCCGGAACCCGAACCTGCCCGGCGACATCTACCCCCACATCATCCTGCGCGACCCGAACAACGACCAGCTCACCTACGACTGGGACTCCGAGGCTGTCGCCATCTCCCAGAGGCTGACACTGAACGGCACCTACACCGTCGTCGTCAAGGATCGCTACGACAACGCGACGGGGCCCTACGAAGTGCGGCTGGCCCGCTCTCCCGGCGCCCAGGAGCACGGCGGGCTGGTCAACGGCGGCACGGCCACCGAGACCTTGACCCTCGGCGACATCGACACCTACACCTTCTACGGGGAGACCGACCAGGTCGCATGGCTGTCCGTGACGGACGTGAACGGGCGCGATCCCAACGCGCCGGGCGACGTCTACCCCCACGTGAGGCTCTACGATCCGAACGGCCGGTTCCTGACCTACGACTGGGACTCGGAGGCGGTCGCCATCTCCCAGAGGCTGACACTCAACGGCACCTACACCGTCGTCGTCAAGGACCGCTACGACAGCGGAACGGGTCCGTACGAGGTGCGGCTGGCCCGCACCCCCGGCGCCCAGGAGCACGGCGGGCTGGTCAACGGCGGCACGGCCACCGAGACCCTGACGCTCGGCGACATCGACAGCTACGTCTTCCACGGCAGCACCGACGACGTGGTCTCCCTGACGGTGACGGACGTGAACGGCTCGAACCCGAACGCGCCGGGGGACGTCTACCCCCACATCAGGCTCTACGACCCGAACGGCCGGTTCCTGACCTACGACTGGGACTCGGAGGCGATCACCATCTCGCAGAACCTGACGCTGAACGGCGCCTACACCGTCATCGTGAAGGATCGCTACGACAACGGAACCGGTCCCTACACGCTGAAGTTCACCTCGAGCAACCGGGGCGTCCCCGCCGCCGTCGTACCGAAGGCCCTCCCCGCCAGCGGCAACCCCCGTCAACCGGCGATCTCGTGGGCACCTTCCGCGTACGCCACGTGGTACTACGTGTGGATTCAGGAAGTGGGCGGCGGCGCGCCGCTGCGACGCTGGTACCGGGCCGACCAGTCCGGCTGCGGGGCCGGCGCGGGGTCGTGCTCCGGCGTCTTCCCCGTCACGCTGGACGGCACCCTGCGCATGTGGGTGGCGGCGTGGAACGACGTCGCGGGCTACGCCGACTGGAGCGACTTCATCCAGTTCTCGACCGTCGCCGGGCCGCCGCCGCCGCCGGCCGCGCTCGCACCGGCCGGCGCCGTGTCGTCGCGCACGCCGATGTACGAGTGGACCCGGATCGACAACGCGAGCTGGTACCGGCTCTGGGTCGATGACTCGACCGGCGCCCGTGCCCGGCAGTGGGTCACCGCCGGCCAGGCCGGCTGCGCCGAGGTCGGACAGACCTGCCGGTTCCGGATCGACAGCAGCGTCCGGGGCGCGTCGCGCTGGTGGGTGCTGTCCTGGAACGCGGACGCCTCCGGACAGTGGAGCGGCGCGACCGACTTCCAGGCCCCGGACTGACGTCGTCTCGGTCGCGAATCGCCGTCGCGACCGTCGGTCCGCGTACGCGTCACCGTGCCCGTTCGACCGGTCCTCCGGTCACGTGGTCGCAGGACACGGTCGCCCATGTCGCCCGCAGCGTGGGGTCGGTGCTTCCTTGCATCGGCGAACGAAGCGGCCCTCGCGCATCGTCACTCGAGCTCGGATTGCCCGTGGCGCCCGCCCGATTCGGGACCACCTCACTCCCCCAAAGACGAATTGCGACGGTCCGGGGAGTCGGTCAACCTTCCGGCACGGAATCGACGCGGTCTTTATCGTCGACGGTGAGCGCAACCGATTTCCGTGCGAAGCCGTGCGGTCGGTGGTACGTGCATCCGCTCGATCCTCGTCCTCGCCAAAGCAAGGCCATCGTTCGACGTCGGCAGCACGGATCCACGGACTTCGAGGAGATCGAATGAAGAAGACCCCACGCAGAAGACGGCTCGCCCTGCTGGGCACGATCGGGGCGGTGCTGTTCACCGTCGGCGTCGCGCATGCCTACGATCCGCCCGAACTGTCGATACCCATCGGTGCCACGTCCAATCCGGTCGAGTTCAAGACGGCCGGTGACGAAGGCACCACCTGGCAGGCGATCTGGATCTACGATAGAGCCACCGGCGCCGGCTTCTACGACTCCTACTACCACGACCCGTCGTTTTGCGACGGCACGACTTGCACGTACACGTACGGCAGCCTGGCTGCGGGCAACTACCTCTGGAGCGCTCGCTCCTGGGGACCGGATGAGCAGTACTCGGACTGGACCGCCTCCCCCTACCGGGCGTTTTCGGTCGACATGCCCGGGGCCATCGACATTTCACCGGCCTACGCCGTCAGTCCGAACGGCACGGTAGGTCAATGGTCGAACGGCGGCATCGCGAACAACCAGACCCACCAGTTCCGCTGGCGCCCGGACGCGAACGCGACGACCTACGACATCTACGTCGTCGATGCCAACGGCACCACCACCGTGATCGACGACATACGGGTCAACCAGTCGCCCTCGCCCGCGGCGGCCTGCGGCACGTCGGGAGGACCGAGCGCCCTCTGCAGCTACTTCGACAGCGGCCTGGTGTTTCCGGTCGGGCCTCTCTACTACTGGGTTCGCGGCGGCAACAACGGAGCGAAGGGACCATGGAGCGAGACGTTCGCGCGCTTCTGGCTCGGCGAGTCGTCCGATCCCACGCCGTGCTGCACCCCCTATACCGGTCCGGTCATCGAGCCGCACACGGGCACGGGGGCCCAGCGCATCAATCTCGGGGCGAACGTGACGGGGCGCGCGTCGGAGGTGAAGCTCTCCGAGTGGGACGTGCCATATTTCAGTGGAAATATCGGGCCGACCTTCATCTCGGTGGACTCCAGCCGCGGCGGAGCGGGGCTCGCGAGCCAGTACTTCGCGCCCGGGGAAGACAAGACGATGATCGTCGGCGGCATCGACGCTGCCTCCAGCGTGTGGGTCCGCTATTGGTTCGTGGCACGAGGGGCCTGGTGGTACTACGACTTCCAGTACCTGAACAACTGATGCGCGGAACCTGACCGCCGGGTACCGGTACCCGGCCGGTCCCTGGAATGCCTGCACCCGTGGCGAACCGGTTCGCGGTGCGACGCCACGGGTGCAGGGCGACCGGTGGGCCGGCTCTCGCGATGCTCGAGAGCGTCGTGGGCGAGGCAGCCGGATTCGCATCGGCCGTGGATGTAGCCTTCCGCCCTTGACCGGGATGGCGGGCTCCGGTCAGTGACTCCACGGCCGACCCGACCAGGAGCGATCAGACGGATACCCCTGAACGTCTGGCACCGCATTTGCATCCGACGGAGCCAGCGCAGGACCGGGGAGACGGATAGCCTCGACCCCCACCTCTCCCTCCCGGACCCGTCGCGTGTTCCTACTGCTGCTGATCGGTCAGGCAAGCAATGTCCTCGCGATAGCCGCGTTCCCCCTGCTGACCGACACGGCGAGCTTCGCGAGCTTCACGCTCGTGACCTTCCTGGGCCAGACGCTGTGTCCTCTCTTCAACCTGCGTCTCGATATTCAGCTGCAGAGCGAGACCGGCGGCTCCATCGCCGTCTACTACCTGCGTCACGGCCTGTGGCTGCAGGCGGTCAACGGCGGCTCGTTCCTGCTCCTGGTGGCGTGGCTCGGGCAGCCGGATCATCTGCTCGCGGTGCTGTTCGCCGTTTCGCTGACCGCGCTGGAGACCGCCAGGAGCTTCTGCATCGGGGCCGGATCGCGACGTGGGCTCGGCGCGATCGAGGCCTCCACGGCGGTGCGCAACGCCCTGTTCCTGGGGCTCGCCATCAGCTCGGACGGCGAGTCGATGACCCAGAGCTACGTCGTCCTGGCGCTGGTGCAGGCAACCGTGGTGCTCGCGACGCTCGTGCGCGCGCACGATGTCGGGTTGCGCCCGATCAACCCGCTACGCCTGCTCGACCGTGCCAATCCGGCGGCCAGGCGGGCTCGCAAGGTGATAGCGTTCAGCTTCCCGAACTCGCTGCTCGGCATGCTGATATCCCGCGCGCCGATCATCGCGGTGGAAATGGCCGTGAGTCCGGTCGTCGCCGACGCCTTCATTTCCGCCGTGCGATTGTCGACCGCCCCGTTCTCGCTGCTGGTGCATGCACTCCGGGTGGTGGGCGTCCTGGAAGTCAACAAGCGCCGGAGCGGGCACGCCGATCGGTTCGCCCATCTGTGCCTGGGCATCTGGATCGTCGCGCCGCTGGCCCTCTCGCCGATGCTCTTTCCCGGCACGCTGGGCCCGTTGCTGGAGCGCCTCGATCCGTCGTGGACGGATGCCGCAGCCTGGCTTCCGACGGTCTACGCGTACGCCGTGCTGTTCATCTACACCGGTTGGACCGACAGGGTGTTCGACGCGCTCGGCCTGCAGGGCGAGGTGTTCCGCATCGAGCTCGTTTTCCTGCTGCTCACGCTGCTGGTGTGCGCCGCGGTGCTCCTTGACACCCTCGGCGCTACCGAGTCGGTACGGATGGTGACCGTCCTGATGACGCTGCAGGCCCTGGCCTGGTTCACCCTGTTCCTGCGCCGGGTGCCGCTCCGATGAGGACGATCGGGATGGACGAGGCCACGGGTTCCTGTCGCGCGGTGTCCGACCTGCTGACCAACCTGGGCGCGCGCATGTCCGCGCGGTTCGTGCGCCGCCGGGACGCGGAGCATGGGGTGCGCGTAGAGGCCGGACGCGTCGTGTGGCTCAGGAACGGCCGGATCGATCCTCGCCTGAGCGAGCTGGCGTCCGGCATCGTCGGGCTGCTGCGCTTCTCGGACCTGACCCCCGACGCTCGGTACGCGTTCCGAGCGGTGCCGAGCGGTCGCGATCCGCTGCGTCACTTCGCGGACGAGATCTTCGACGAGATGGCGCACCTGCTGGGCGGCCCTGCGCCGGTGCCGGCGCGCGCCGCGATCGTCAACGTGACGCACGACGTCGACAACCCTCGCCTGCTCACCGCCTTCCAGCTCGCTCGCTCGACCGTTCGCTACGCGCGCGGCCACCGCGAGGAGGGACAGGTGCTGAGCGCCGCGGCGGCGGCTCTGATCGGTCGCACGCAAGATCCCCACTGGTGCTTCGACCGGATCGGCCGGCTCGGCGACGAGCACGGCTTCAGGTCCACCTATTTCTTCTACGCCGCCTACGCAGGCCGGCACCCGAGGGACCCGAGGTATCGACTGGCGTCCAAGCGCTTCCGTGCGCTATGCGCCGCACTGCGGGAAAGGGGCGACGAGATCGGCCTGCACTCTGGTATACGCTATGACAACTTCAGCGCGCCGCGCGACGATGCGGGGGGGGAGCGCATGCGCTCGCACCGCGCGCATTACTGGAGCGCCCCGCCGGCACCACGGGATCGGGAGCGCTACTTCGACAGCCTGGCCCACGCCGGGTTCACGGCCGATGCCAGTCTCAGCCCGCTCACGACGGGCACGGTCCTGGGCTCGTGCTACCCGATCCGCTACACCACCACGTCCGGGGAACCTCTGACCCTGTACCCGAGCCAGTTCATGGACGCCTACCACCGACGCGAGGGTTCGGCAGGCGCATTGCTTGACGGCATCGGTGGCGTGCCCAACGCCACGATGAGACCCTATCTGAACCTCAACTGGCACGTGCGGGTGTTCTCCTCCATCGGCCCCTGGGCCGGCTACGGCGACGACTTCGAGCGATTGCTCCAAGCGATCGGTTCCCGGTTCGAGATCGAGTTCCAGACGATGAGCGAATCGACGCGGACCTACGGCAGGATCTTCGATGCGGCTCAGTTTGCGTAGCGTGTGCGTTGCCTGCGGGGTGTTCGCGTGGCTGGCGATCGGCTCGACGGCGCGCGTGAACATTGTCTTCGGTCTAGGTCTGCTGACCTGCTTCGCCGCGCTCGCCCTGATCTTTGGCGCAAGGACCCTGGCGCGTCGGGACGTCGCCCTGCTGATGGCGCTGCTGCTGTTCGCCCTGTGGTACTGCTACAACGACTCGTATGACGTCGTGCGCACGGGGATGTTCATGGTCGAGATCGCCTGCCTGTTCTTCATCCTGCGCAGGCCCGGCAACCTCGATCCGATGCTGCTTGCCTACCTGATCGCGGCGTACGCCGCGATCACCCTGATGATCAAGGTGCTCAGCGGCTACCCCGTGCTCAGCAGGGACTACTTCTTCCTCAACGGGCCCATCGTCTTCGCGATGATCTGCGGCATCGGGTTCGTGACGATCCTGTTCAGCGACCGGCTGGCCCGGCACGCGAGCACGCGCTCCAGGGCCGTGCACGCGCTCCTGCTGCTCTTGTTGCTGGTCGGGTGCGTGAGTTCCCTGAGCCGATCTCCCCTGCTGTTCCTGGTCGCCTCGACCACCTGGTTCTTCGTACGGGGGGCCGGGATGTATCAACGCCTCGCCATCTCCGTGATCGTCGCTGCAGGCTGGTCCGCGATCGCCTCGACCCGACTGTTCTACGTCAACGCGGTCTATGGCGACTCGTTGCCGGCGAGGATCCTGGGCGGAAGGTTGTTCGTCTGGACGGAGACGCTCGGGATGTTCGACGCCAGCCTGTTTCTCGGAGGCGCCATGGAAACCTTCCGCCGCACGAACTTCGCCGACCTCGAGTACCCGCACAATCTCTTTCTCGAGACGGTGCTGGGAACCGGCTACCTCGGCCTGCTGGTATTCCTGGCAATGTTGTGCTACGTCGTCAGACGCTGGACCGTGCTCAACTTGGGGATCTTCGTCGTGTCGCTCGCCAGCGGCAACATCTTCCTCTGGATCAAGGTCTTTCTCGTGCCTGCGCCGTCGACGGTCCGACGGGTGGCCGGGTCTCGCGCCCGGCCACCCGCCCGCCTCCGTACCGGCTCCCGTCTCCCGACGGGATCGGACCTCGTTCGGACGCGTCCTCGGCGCAGAATCGAGTCTCCCGACGCCATGACCCTGACGCCCCCTTCCCGACCGAGTTCCCCGTCGTGATCGACATCCTGAGCGTCGTGGGCGCCAGACCGCAGTTCGTGAAGGCGAGCGTCGTCTCCGCTGCCCTGTCGCGCCGGGGTGCCCGCGAGAGGCTGCTGCACACCGGACAGCACTTCGACAGGAACATGTCGGACGTGTTCTTCGAACAGCTGCGCATGCCGAAACCGACGTTCGAGCTCGGCATCCATGGCGGGCACCACGGGCGGATGACGGCGCGGATGCTGACCGGGATCGAGGACGTCCTGTTGCGCCACCGGCCGGACATCGTGCTCGTCTACGGCGACACGAACTCCACGTTGGCGGGGGCCCTGGCCGCGGCCAAGCTGCACGTTCCCGTCGCCCACGTCGAGGCCGGGTTGCGCTCCTTCAACCGCAGGATGCCGGAGGAGCTGAACCGCATCCTCACCGATGACCTGTCGGACCTGCTGTTCGCGCCGACCGAGGCGGCGATGGGCAACCTGGCGGCCGAGGGCAAGGCGGCCGACAAGGTGCACCTGGTGGGTGACGTCATGTTCGATGCGGTCAGGAGGTTCGGATCGCTGGCCGACGCGGCACGGCCCGCGGACGAGCCTCGCGGGGACCGTCCCCACGTGCTGGTGACCGTGCACCGGGCGGAGAACACCGATGCCCCCGACCGCATGGCCCCCATCGTCTCGGCCGTGGCGTCGATCGCCGAACATCGGCCCGTCGTCTGGCCCCTGCACCCGCGCACGTTGTCGCGCCTGGACCCCGCGACGATCGATCGGCTGGAGCGGACGGCGAACCTGACGCTGCGCGACCCCGTCGACTACTTCACCATGCTGCGGCTCCAGCGCGACGCCTGCGTCATCGTGACCGATTCGGGCGGCGTCCAGAAGGAGGCCTTCTTCCAGGGCAGGCCCTGCGTGACCCTTCGCGACGAGACGGAGTGGACCGAGCTGGTGGACGCCGGGTGGAACACCCTCGCGGATGCGTCGTCGAGCGCTGCGGTGGTGGAGGCGACCGAGCGCGCCGTCGACACGGTGGGCGATCCGGACATCGCCCCCTACGGCCAAGGCGACGCGTCCGATCGGATCGCCGACCTGCTGGTGTCGATGGCGTGAGGATCCTGTACCTGCACCAGTATTTCAACACCCCGTCGATGTCCGGAGGGACGCGCTCCTACGAAATGGCGGTGCGCATGGTCCGACGCGGGCACGAGGTGGTGCTCGTGACCTCGGATCAGGATCCCGGCCCGGACGAGCGCGGGACCCGGGTCACGATCGAGGACGGCATCGTGGTGCACTGGATCCCGATCCCCTACTCCAACCGAATGGGCCCGGCCAGGCGCGTGCGGTCGTTTCTCGCCTACGCCCGTCGGTCCATCGGGGTGGCCCGGAAGCTGGAGGTCGATGTCGTGTTCGCCACCAGCACGCCGCTGACGATCGCGCTGCCGGGGGTCTGGACCGCGTTCCGCAAGCGCTGCCCGCTGGTGTTCGAGGTGCGCGACCTGTGGCCGGACGTGCCGATCGCGCTGGGCTACGTGAGCAACCGGATGCTGGTGTGGCTGCTGCTTCGCTTCGAGCTGTTCGTCTACCGGTTCAGCAGCCACGTGATCACCGTCGCGCCCGGCATGAAGTCCGACATCCGCGACAAGGGCATCCCCGAGGACAAGATCACCGTGGTGTCCAACGGCTGCGACCTGGCGCTCTTCCATGACGGCGGCGCGCCCGTCCGCGGGGCCGCCGCGAGGGATGCGCAGCCCCCCATCCCCCGGCGGATCCTCTACGCCGGTACCGTGGGCGCGGTCAACGACGTCGGCTACATCGTGCGCCTGGCCGCCGCGTTGCCCGATCCCGGGCCGGTACCCGTGGTGTTCGACATCGTGGGCGAAGGCAGGCTGAAGGACGCGGTCGTGGAGTTGGCACGCGAGTTGAACGTGCTGGACCGTCGCGTGTTCTTCCACGCCGCGGTCTCCAAGCTCGAGATCGCCGAGTGGACCATGGCCTCCGATGCGGCGATCATCACCTACAGCGGACCCGAGATGGTGTTCAAGGATTCGGTGTCCAACAAGTTCTTCGACGCGATCTCGGCCGGCAAGCCGGTGCTCGCGAACTACCGCGGCTACGCCACGCTGCTGGCGAGCGAGCACGCGGCCGGCCTGATCCTCGACCGTGACCCCCGCGTCGCGGCCGGCGAGCTCGTCGCCTTCCTCGCGGACGGCGAGGGCGTGAAGCGCGCCGGGGCCAACGCCCGACGCCTGGCCGAGACGCGCTTCGGTCGCGATGCGCTGGCCGACACGTTCGAGTCGGTGCTGATCGGGGCGGTGCGAGGCGCCCGCGCGCCGGTCGCCCCCCCGCCCGGGCGCGCCTCGTGAGCCTCCGCACGACGCTGAGCCGCGCTCCGGCGATCCGCCGCGTGACCCTTCGGCTGCTGGAAGTGATCAGCTTCGACTTCCGCGCCCGCAATCACTGGAGCGGCGACCGACTCCACCTGAACCTGTCGCGGCACAAGGGCTACTGGTTCTTCGGCAAGGCTCGAGAAGCCCGCACGATGCGGCGGTTCGCCGAGCTCGTCCGCCCGGGGGACCTCGTGATCGAGGTGGGTGGACACATCGGCTACCTCTCCCAGTACTTCGCCTCGCTCGTGGGGGAGCGGGGCCGGGTCGTCGTGTTCGAGCCGGGATCGAACAACCTGCCCTACCTGGAGCGCAACGTGAGGCACCTTCGCAACGCGCGCGTGGAGCGCGCTGCGGTGTCCGACACCGATGGAGAGGCGGCGTTCTTCGAGGACCCCATCTCCGGACAGAACAACTCCCTGCTGGAGCGCTACGCCACGTTCGATTCGGTGGCCAGAAACCACGGGCGTGACAACGTCAGGACGAAGCGGACCGTCGATGTCCTGAGGCTCGACACCTACTGCACGTCGAGGAACATCGCGCCCGATGTCGTCAAGATCGACATCGAGGGCAACGAGCTCAAGGCACTGCGAGGTGCCGGGCAGGCGTTGTCGAAGGCGCGGGCGGTGATGGTGGAGATTACCGAGAACCACACGGCCGTCATCGACCTGCTCCGCGAGCTCGGGTTCGAGGTGAGCGACGAAGCCGGACGCGCGCCGCGGGCGGTGCCCGAGAGCGGCAACTACTTCGCGTCACGGCGCGAACGACGCGCGGCGAACGGCGCATGAGCGGACGCAACGTGCTCATCAGCTCGGCCGGTCGCAGGGCGGAGCTCGTCAGGAGCTTCCGTGCGGCCGCGGACGGCTTTCGCGATCCGCCCTCGGTACACGCGATCGACGTCGAACCGGAGTTGTCGTCCGCGTGCGCTCTCGCCGACGCTCGCGCACCCTCGCCGCGAGCGGACGATCCGCGCTTCGGCCCGTTCCTGCTCGACTACTGCCGTCGCGAGCGGATCGGGCTGGTGGTGCCGACCAACGATCATGAACTTCTGGCGCTGGCGCGTCTGCGCGACGACTTCGCCGGGCGAGGAATCCACCTGCTGGTGCCGGGCGCCGATCTGGTAGAGCGCTGCGCGGACAAGCGGCGGGCGGAATCTCTGTTCACCGATCTGGACATTCCCTATCCGAAGGTCTACTCGCCCGACGGTGGCGAGTACCCGCGCTTCGTGAAGCCTGCGCGCGGCAGCGCCGGCATCGGAGCGCGCCGGATAGCGAGCTTCGACGAACTGTCACCGCGCGAACGCCTGAATCCGGAACTGATCCACATGGAGCTGGTGGACCCGTCGCTGCACGAGTACACGGCCGATTGCTACTTCGACCGCGACGGCGCGTTGCGGTGCGCGGTCCCGCGGCGGCGGCTGGCGGTGCGTGCCGGCGAGGTGAGCAAGGCGATCACGGTGCGCGGGCCGGTCTCCGAGTTCATCTCGCGAAGGATCGCGACGCTGCGAGGTGCCGTGGGCTGCGTCACCCTGCAGGTGTTCTCCGACGTCCAGGCCGTGAACGTCTGGGGCGTGGAGATCAACCCGCGCTTCGGCGGAGGCTACCCGCTGGCATTCGCGGCCGGCGCGAACTACCCGCGTGCCCTGATGAAGGAGTATCTCTTCGACGAGGACGCGGACCTGCTCGACGACTGGGAGGACGCGACGATCATGCTCCGCTACGACGCGCACATCATCAGGCGCCCCGCACCCGCCGGGGCGCCTCCGGAAGACGCTCCACCCGAGGCCCGCGAGCGGCCGGGCTCGGGCCGCGCCCCGTGAGCGGATTGCGCCGGCGCTTCGTGGAAGCGGTGTACGGCGATCACAACCGCTCGCCGGCGGTCCGCCGCGCGGTACGGCGCGTGCTGGAGGAGATGCCGGCGAACGGGAGCGGTCTGAACGTGGGGGCCGGCGACACCCGGCTCGACTGCCGGTTCCGGAACCTGGAGATCGAGCCCGGAGAAGGCATCGACATCGTCGGCTCGATCGAATCGATGCCCCTGGAATCGTCATCCCTGGATCTGGTGTTCACGCAGGAGGTTCTCGAGCACGTCGCGGACCCGTTCGGGGCGGCCCGGGAGATCGCCCGTGTCCTCAGGCCGGGGGGCGTCGCCTACATCCAGCTGCCGTTCGTGATCGGCCACCATCCCTGCCCGCACGATTTCTGGAGGTTCACGCACGAGGGCATCGTCGCGCTGGTCACCGCGGCGGGACTCGAGGTGACGGAATGCGCGCCGAGCGTGGGACCGGCAAGCGGGTTCTACCGCATAGCGGTCGAGTTCGTCGCGGTGCTCGCCTCCACCCTCCGGGCCGGGCTCTACATCCCGGCGAAGTCGGCCGCCGCGCTGTCGCTCTACCCGGTGAAATGGCTCGATCCGCTGCTGCTGAGATCCGAGCAGGCCGCCCGCATCTGCGGCGGTTACTACGTCGTCTGCCGCAAGCCGATGCTCGAGGGCTCGGTGGGCGCCCCGGACGCTGGTGCATAGGCAACCGAGCGAGGCGGGTGCGGCGCGCACCGGCGTTCGGCCGTGCGATCCGCCGCCGGCGATCGAGCGGTCGGACACCGTGC
The DNA here is from genome assembly GCA_032356305.1 of Prasiola linearis. Lineage (NCBI taxonomy): Eukaryota > Viridiplantae > Chlorophyta > Trebouxiophyceae > Prasiolales > Prasiolaceae > Prasiola > Prasiola linearis. The sequence goes on along the minus strand of JAULKR010211872.1, from coordinate 16,993 downwards.
TGGTGTTCGACCTCGACGACACGCTCTACGCCGAACGGGACTACGTGCGCTCGGGTCTGAGCGCACTCGAACGCCAGCTCGCCGCACTCTATCCGGACCGCCCCGTGGCGACGGCGTTCGCGCCGTTGCACGCAGGCGGTACCCGCTTCGCGCTCGCTCCGGTGCTCGCCGGGCTGGGGCTCCCCGGAAGCATGGAGACGCAGCTCCTGTGGCTGTACCGCAGCCATCGGCCGGCAATCGAGTTGCGACCCGGCGCACGCGAGTGGCTGGACGCGCATGCCGCCGAGTTTCGTGCCCTTGCGGTGCTCACCGACGGCCGCGGCATCACGCAACGACTGAAGCTTGCCGCGCTCGGGCTGGACGACCTGCCCGCCTACATCTCGGAGGAGTGCGGTGGCGACAAGCCCGACCCCATGCGCTTCGAGTCGATCATGGGTCGTTGGCCGGCGGCGCGCTACGTCTACCTCGGCGACAACGCCGCGAAGGACTTCATCGCGCCGCGTCGACTGGGCTGGCTCGCTGTGGGCCTGCTCGGCGACGCCGGCAACGTGCATCCGGGGCCGGACGACCCGCCCGCCGATGCCCGCCACGCCCCGCATCGGTGGATCGAGCGGATCGAGGAACTCGACGAGGTGCTGTGACGATCCCGAATGCACCTCGTTGCGGGGTACGTCCGCTTTCCCGCAAGCCCGCCTCGCGCCGCGGGATCGATCGGCCGTTATAATGACTGCCCCTGCCGCAGCCCGGTCGTCCCGTTCCGTGAGCCACGCGATACCGATGGTCGACGTACGCGCTCAGTACGCGGCCCTGAAGGACGAGATCGATGCCGCGCTGGCGAAGGTGCTCGATGCGGGCCATTTCATCATGGGCCCCAACGTCACCGAGTTCGAGCGCGAGGCGGCGTCGTATCTGGGCAGCTCGCACGCGGTGTCGTGCGCGAACGGCACCGATGCCCTGCAGCTCGCCCTGCGGGCGCTCGACATAGGCCCGGGCGACGAAGTCATCACCACGCCGTTCACGTTCATCGCCACCGCCGAGGCCATCGGTTCGGTGGGGGCCACACCGGTGTTCGCCGACATAGAGCCGGATACCTATCTGATGGATCCGGCCGCGGCCGAGCGCGCCATCACTTCGCGCACGAAGGCGATCCTGCCGGTCCACCTGTTCGGCCTGCCGGCGGACGTGCCGGCACTCGTCGACCTCGCCCGCGCCCATGGCCTGTCGATCGTCGAGGACTGCGCGCAGAGCTTCGGGGCGAGCATCGATGGTGCACGGACGGGCAGCTTGGGCGACATCGGCTGCTTCAGCTTCTTTCCCAGCAAGAACCTGGGCGCGTTCGGTGATGGCGGCATGCTGACGACGGAGGACGAAGAGCTCGCGCGCAGGCTGCGCGTGTACCGTGCCCACGGCAGCACCCGGCAGTACACCCACACCGTGCTCGGCTGCAACAGCCGCCTGGACGAGGTGCAGGCGGCCATCCTGCGGGTCAAGTTGCCGCGCATCGACGAGTTCAACGCGCGTCGCCGCCGCGTGGCGGCACGCTACGACGAGCTGCTGGAGGATCTTCCGCTCGGACTGCCGGTGGCCGAGCGCCGCGTGCACGGCAGGGAACTCGTTCCGGTGTTCCACCAATACACCGTGCTCTGCGACGACCGGGATGCCGTTCGCCACGCGTTGGCGGAGGACGGCATCGCCTCGGCGATTTACTACCCGATACCTCTGCATCGGCAGGAGGCCATGAGGGCGTGCATTGCGCGCGAGCCCGAATGCCCCGAGTCGGAGCGGGTCAGCCGGACGTGCCTTTCGCTGCCCATCTGCCCCGAGATCGGCGACGAGTCGATCGAACGCGTCGCCGCGGCAGTGCGACGGGCCCTGCACGCCCGGAGCGACCGATGAAGCGCTTCGCCCTGATCGCCGCCGCCGGGTTCGTGGCACCGCGGCACATGAAGGCCATAGCGCAGACCGGCAACCAGCTCGTCGCCACCCTGGACCCGAGCGACTCCGTGGGCATCGTCGATTCGTACTTTCCCGACGCGGACCACTTCACCGAGTTCGAGCGGTTCGACCGACACCTGCACCTGCTGCACCGTCAGGGCGAAGGGGTCGACTACGTGTCCGTGTGCAGCCCCAACTACCTGCACGATTCGCACGTGCGGTTCGCACTGCGTTCGGGGGCGGACGCGGTGTGCGAGAAGCCGCTCGTGCTCAATCCCAGGAACATAGACGGGTTGCTCGACATCGAACGGGACAGCGGCCGCAAGGTGAGCACCATACTGCAGCTCCGGTTACATCCATCGGTCAACGCATTGCGGCGGCGCGTGCTCGACAGTCCGGAACGCGTCCGTTTCGACGTGGACCTGACCTACGTGACGTCGCGCGGCAGGTGGTACCTGACGTCATGGAAGGGTGACGAGTCCAAGTCGGGAGGGATCGCGACGAACATCGGCGTCCACTTCTACGACATGCTGCACTACGTCTTCGGCGAGTTGCGGGAGAACGTGCTCCACCACGCGACGCGGACGTCGGCCGGGGGCTACCTGGAATACCGGAAGGCCCGGGTGCGCTGGTTCCTGTCGATCGACTCGGACGCACTGCCCGTCTCGGCCAGGCAGGCCGGGACGCGTACCTATCGGAGCATTCGCGTCGACGGCGAGGAATTCGAGTTCTCGGGCGGGTTCGACGACCTGCACACCCGAAGCTACGAGGGGATCCTGTCCGGCGACGGGTTCGGACTGGAGGACAATCGCGTCGCTATCGAGACGGTCGCCACGATCCGCAACCTGACGGCCGATATCCACCGCGGGGAGATGCATCCGATGGTGGCCGCTCTCGTCGCCGGACGATGAAGGACGCGGTTCATCCCAGCGCCGTCGTCGACTCCGGCGCGAGGCTCGGGCCGGGAACTCGGGTGTGGCACTTCTGCCACGTGTGCGCGTCGGCCGTGATTGGTGCTCGGTGCTCGCTGGGTCAGAACGTGTTCGTCGCCGACGGCGCGATCATCGGCGACGACGTCAGGATCCAGAACAACGTGTCGGTCTACGACGGCGTCACGCTGGAGGACGGCGTGTTCTGCGGCCCCAGCACGGTGTTCACCAACGTGCTGAACCCGCGCTCCGGCATCAACCGCAAGCACGAGTATCGGCCCACCGTCGTGCGCCGCGGCGCCACGCTCGGCGCCAACTGCACCGTCGTGTGCGGCGTCGAGATCGGACGCTACGCGTTCGTTGGCGCGGGCGCCGTCGTCAGCAGGGACGTGCCCGACTTCGCGCTCGTGGTGGGTGTGCCGGCGAGGCGTGTCGGCTGGATGAGCATCGAGGGCGATCGACTCGACCTGCCGACGAGCTCCGCCGACGGCGTCGCCGTCCGTTGCGCGGAACGCACCTACACGCTGCATGGCGATACCGTGACGGTCTCGGCGCCCCGAGCCGGATAATTCCACAGGTCGGGACCGATGGCATCGGCCCGACGCGATCCGGCACGTCCCGTAGGCGACGATTGTGAACGGTCACCGAACGGATCGATCGAAGTGCCGGTACGCTAGCCGGTTGTCCACTTCGCCCGGAGCTTCCCGCCCTTGACCTCTCGTTCCCCGTCGCCGTGGCTGGCGGTCCTGTTCTGCGGCCTCGTCCTCTCGCTCTCCGCCCCGGTGCGCGCGGCACCGGATGTGGTGAGCCCGATGTCCGGAGCGACCCTCGGACCGGACGCCGTCGAGATCACCTGGAGCGACGACGCGACCGATGTAGCCCAGTGGTGGGTTCAGATCGGCCGCACCGCGGGGGGCACCTCGCTCGCCGATGTCGGACCGCTGCCGGCCGCGACCGATCGTTACACCCTCGATCCGGTGCCCGTCGACGGGGGGGCCATCCACCTGCGCCTGTGGCACCGGACTGCCACCGGCGCATGGCGCCACACCGACGCCAGCTGGGTCGCGACGGGCGACGTCGCCGCGCCGCCGACTATGGTCTCCCCGGGAACGGGCGCGGTCGTGGCAGGTCCATCGCAGGACTTCGAATGGCGCGCCGGCACCACTTCGGTCGCCGCGTGGTGGCTCTACGTCGGTTCCACTCCAGGGGGGAACGATCTCGCGGATTCCGGCGAGATGGCCGACGACGTCACCTCGTTCGGCGTCGAGAACCTTCCCGTCGACGGTCGCGCCCTGTACGCCCGGCTGTGGTATCGCACCGCGGGGGAGGCTTGGCGTCATGTGGACTCGAACGCGACGGCCACCACCGTCGCCGGCTCGGTCGCATTCTCGCAGGCGGAAGGGTCCACTCTCGGTGCGGGCGACGCCCTCGGGTGGAGCGCTGCCGGACGGTCTCCGGCCGATTTCTGGGTCTACGTGGGCAGCGTCGACGGCGGTGCCGACCTGGCCGACTCGGGTCGACTGGCCGGCACGTCCGCCTCCTGGACGTTGCCCGCCGCGCTGCCCGAGGACGGCCGGGCGCTCTACGTCAGGTTGTGGTATCGCTACCCGGGGGGTGCCTGGCAGTTCGTCGATCGGCGATTCGTCGCGGCGGGCGAGCCGTTCGAGGCGGCGTTGACGGGCCCCGAAGCGTCGGTCCTCGGCGGCGGCCCCCAGACGATCTCGTGGCGACCCGGTGCGGTCGACGCGTGGTGGCTCTTCCTCGGCACGAACCGTGGCGGCAACGACCTCCTCGACAGCGGCGCCCTGCCCGCCGGTGCGACGAGCCGTCGCGTGACCGGGTTACCCGCCGACGGCAGCGCGGTGCACGCCCGACTTTGGTACCGGGTCGGTGGGGGTCCCTGGCAGAACGTCGATCGTGCCTGGACCACACCGGTGGCGGCACCTTCGCTCACCGACTACGAACTCGCCTTCGCAGACGAGTTCGACGGCGACGCGCTCGATGCCGACAAGTGGAACACCGGCCTGCTGTGGGGCCCCTACGTGCCCGTCAACAACGAGGAGCAGCTCTACGTCGACACGCTGGGCATGCACGCAGGCTTCGGCCACTCCCCGTTCGAGGTCTCCGGCGGCACCCTCAAGATCACGGCCACGCCGGTGACGGACGAGCTGGCCCCGCCGGCACGTCCCGCCCAGGACGACCCGGTGTGGGGACAGTTCGGCGAGTACCGCCACAACTACCCCTACGTCGACGGCGACGGCGTGCCGCAGCCCGGCTACCTCGAGGAGGACGTGAACTACCTGTCCGGCATCATCACCTCCTACGACTCGTTCAAGTTCGCGCGCGGCTACGTCGAGGCGCGCGCGAAGCTGCCCGCGGGCCGGGGGCTGTGGCCGGCGTTCTGGGCGCTGAACGCCCACTACGTGGAGGACTCCCCCGAGATCGACGTCATGGAGTTCCTGGGGCAGTACCCCGACCGGGTCTACCACACCTACCACTACTTCCAGCCCGACAACGACTGGGCCAAGGTCTCCACGCCCTCCTTCGAGACGCGCGGCGAGGGCTGGACGACCGAGTTCCACACCTACGGCATGGAGTGGTCGCCGACGCAGATCATCTGGTACGTGGACGGCGTGGAGACGCGGCGCATCACCGACGCCGAGTACGACGTCTCGCGCCAGGCCATGTACCTGCTGGCGAACCTGGCCGTGGGCGGCAGCTGGCCAGGCGCCCCGGACGCCTCCACCGCGTTCCCGGCCACCTACGAACTCGACTACATCCGCGCCTACCGGCGCGTGGACCCCGAGCCCGTGAACCTCGACGACTTCCAACTCGTGTTCGAGGACGACTTCGACGGGGACGCGCTGGACCCGGCCAAGTGGAACACCGAGTTCCTGTGGGGCCCGTACTACCGCATCAACAACGAGCGCCAGTACTACGTCGACACGTTGAACTCCGACGCCGACAGGGACTACAGCCCGTTCGAGCTCGAGGACGGCGTGCTGTCGATCGTCGCGCGCACCGCCGCGGACTCCGGCGACGCCGCCGCCTCGATCGCGGATCCCGCACCGGACGACCCGGTCTGGGCGGCCAACAAGGGGTGGCAGAACCCGCACGTCTCCACCGAGGTGCCGTACCCCGCGGTGCACGGCGACTACACCTCCGGGCTCATCACCTCGCGCGACAGCTTCATGTTCGCCTACGGCTACGCCGAGGCGCGCGTGCAGCTGCCGCGCGGCGATGGACTGTGGCCGGCGTTCTGGCTGCTCAACAGCTACTACATCGCCCAGCAGCCCGAGATCGACATCATGGAAGCGCGTGGCTCGGTGCCGGACAAGGTGTGGCACAACTACCATCGCAGCGCCCCCAACGGCGTGCTGATGAGCGGCCACCCGGCGACGCCGGAGAACCCGAAGGGCAACGACTTCGAGACCACCACCGCCGACGGCGAACCGGACTTCACCGAGGCCTTCCACACCTTCGGGGTGCGCTGGTCGCCGGAGAAGATCACCTGGTACGTGGACGGCGAGGCCGTGCACTCGATCAGCGACGGCACGGTGGGCTACCAGCTGATGTACGTGCTGGCGAACCTGGCGGTGGGCGGCAACTACCCGTACCGGCCGGTGGACGACACGGCGCTGCCCGCCGCGCTGAAGATCGACTGGATACGGGTGTATCAGGAGAGGGAACTGCGCTGACTGGGCCGGCTCACCGATCGAGCGCCGGCCACGTCTCCCCCGTCCGCCGTGTAGTACGTCGACCACGGCACGCGCGGCCAGCCCAGGAACGACCACCCCGACTCCGTGTCGTCGAACAGCGCGACGTAGCCTCCCCGGTCCGGGTAGCGGCCGAGACCGACGGCCAGCTCGTGCGCGGCGTCGTCGTCGGCCGCCGTGAACATCTCACCGTTGCCGGCGTTGTACGCGGGGTACGGCAGGCGCAACCAGCGCCGGTTGCCGTCCTCCACGATGAGGAACCAGCCGCCGGCGAGATAGCTTGCCCAGACCCATGACGGCGTCGGTCTGCCCGTCGCCGTCGGTGTCGCAGCGCGCCGGACGCGTCTCGCGCCGCCCCCCCCTCGCGTACTCGGCCCACGGCACCCGGGACCAGTCGCGGTGGCCGAGCGGCACGGATGCGTCCTCGCTCGGCTACGTCCGGCGCGAGCGGCGGTCCAGAGGATGGCCGACGCCTGCGAGTCGCACGACACGGAAGTCCCCATCCGGCTCTACCAGGAGCGTGGCCGGCATGCCCTGGATGAAGGCCGAGGCCATGCCGGCGCCATAGGCTCCCTTCTGGGCCACGATCACGAGATCGCCCACCGCGGGAACCGTGCCGATGTCGGGGTGAATCACGTCGATCTCCATGCACGAGTTGCCGCACAGTCGTACTGCAAGTCCGCTACTCTTCGTTCCGCCCGAGGCGGCTGCGGCTGCCGTGCCGGACACCAGCGCGACCTCCGGCGCCACGCTGGAGCGCAGCGGATCGATCGCGAACAACGTGCCGTCGACGGTCGCCACGTACGCATCACGCGTGCGCTTGACATCCCGCACGCAGGTCAGGAACACACCCGCGTCGGCGAACAGGCCCGTACCCGGCTCCAGCAGCAACGCGACTTCACCGGCAGGGCACCGTGCCGCCATGCGAGCGCCCAGCGCCGCGCCGTAGTCCTCGAGCGAAGCCAGCGGATAGGCCAGACGTGCGGCCAGCGCAGCCGGCACGCCGCTACCCAGGCCACCGCCGACATCGACGAAGCCGAGCGCGTCGAGTCCGAGCGTGGCGGCGACATCGAACAGGTGATCCAGCCGCGCATCGAACGCCGCGATGCTCCGGTCGGCGCTATGGTGCAGGTGCAGGCCCTCGATGGCACGCGGCCAGCGAGAGACGAACGCCCGTACGGCGGCGAGATTGGCGTCGACCGCGAGGTCGATGCCGAAGCGCGACGGCTTCTTCACGAAGTCGAGCGTCGGCGCGACGCGCAGTCCCAACGTGGCGGACGTGCGACCGCCGCGAGCGGCCAGCCACGCATCCACGATTCCGAGCTCGCCGAGAGAATCGACGATGAAGGTCGACTCGGAATCCAGCAGCCTCTCCACGAACGTCCGCGAGCGACCGGCGCCGTTGACCAGCACGTCTCGCTCGGCCACGCCCAACGAGCGCGCGTACTCGAACTCGGTCTCGGAAACGACCTCGGCGAGCAGGCCGGCCGCCATGGCTTGACCGACCAGGCATGCGTCGTAGTTGGTCTTGTAGGAGCAAGCCAGGCGAGCGTTCGGGTACGCGGATCGCAGGGCGTTACCCAGCCGATGCGCGTTGTCGGTCACCGTCCGGGACGAGACCGCGTAGCAACCGCCCTCGGCCGCCTCGAGCATCGACTCGAGCACCGCTGCACTCGACGCGGCGAGAGTGTCGAACAGGGTGATCGGCGGAGGTGCGGTACGGGCGGGAACGACGTCGGGGGCGCTCATCCCGGTACGGGTGCGCCCGGCGGACGGTCACCCGGTCCCGGTCCCGGTCCCGGTCCCGGTCCTGGTCCTGGTCCTGGTCCTGGTCCTGGTCCTGGTCCTGGTCCTGGTCCTGGCTCCGGCCCGTCTCCCTCGAGTCCAAAGCCAGGCGGACCGTCGGAGTTCCCTGCAACGGAACCGGAGACCCGCCTCCGGAGACCGCCCTCGCCCGCGGACAAGCCGAACGGCACCACGACGGGTCCGATCGAACTCGCCTCGGCGGGCACCGGGTCGGACGACGGTTCGTACCCCGAGGTATCGGCGGCGACATACGCGGCTCCGCTGCCGAAGGCGCCCTCGCCACCGACGACGATGAGAATCTCCCGTTCGTCCCGCAGCTCATCCGCATCGGCGTGCGTCGCCTCGAAGACGAGCTGGTGCTCGCCGGGATCGGTCGTATCGGTGATCCAGCGAAAGTGACCGATGCCGCTGGCGTCGGTATGAAAGCTTGCGCCTTCGGGCAGACCCCGGACGGCCAGCAAAGGGAATCCGCCAGCATCGGCGGCACTCGCCGAAACCTTGAAGGAGAGGACGTGACCGGCGTTCACGATGTGATTCGACAACTCGTCGAGCATCGGCGCCGCGTACGCCGCGGACTCGCCCGGGCCGACCTCGGGCAGCGAACTCGGCAGCATCTGCGCCGAAGCGAACTCGCTCCCGATCGATGGCAACGTCGCGTCGGAAGGCTTGCGCACCACGACCACGAAGCGCGTCGGGCGGGTTCCATCCCGCGGACCGTCGATATCGAACGCGTAGTCGCCTTCGTCATCGGCAGAGGGCGTCCACACGATACGGGTCCACGTCTCGTCGAGTCGGTCGATCGTCGCTCCGGGCAACGCGGCGCCCACCCGTGTTGACAGCAAGGCGTCGGACCCGCTTTCCGTGGAGCGAACACGAAGCTCCCAGCGTTTGCCGGGTGCCGCCTCGACATGGGCGATCGACGAGAAGAAGGGGGTCGGGCGGGTGGAGCCGTACGCCGCCGGTCGATCTTCGGCCATGCACCTTATCTCCAGCTCGGTGGTGGCGCGACGCGAGGGAACGCGAGGATCGATTGCGACCAAGGCGGCCTGAGCGGACCCGATAAAGCTCTCGGGTACGCTCCATTGCAGTGCCGGTGCATTCACCCCGGACGTGTAGGCGAGCTCCATGTCGACGGGAGCTAGCTCGATCTGCCAGCGCGCGTCGTCGCCGAAGGGGGACGGTTCCGGGCGCCACTCCAGGCGCTGACCCGGACAGGCGTCGACGAGTACCGTCTCACGGTCGACCGCCGTGGCGACCAGTCCCCACGAACTCGACACGGACACCAGGCACGCTCCGGCAAGCCGAACTCGGCGACCCATCCAGACGAGCTGGATCGCCCGGCAGGCGAACCGAAGCGAAGCGCGAGACGATCGGAACGACACGCGGCGACGCTACTGCTCGATCGTTCCCATGGAGGAAGGCTCGAACAACAACGTTCCGGAGGGCCCGGTACCGGTGATCAGATCGATGCCAAGACCGACCACCTCTCCGTCCCTGCCCCAAGCCGGCAGCACGTAGACATCAAGGGACGCATCGCTCGTGGCGAAGTCTATGGCTTCGGCACCGGGGACCATCGCCGACGGCCACAGCGCGGTCGCGGCGTCGTCCCCCACCAGCAGGGTCACCGAACCGGATCGGTTGACGGGCGCGAAGGAGAAACGGGTGCCGTCACCGGTCACGTCGATGGACGAGCGTTCCCCGGTGATCGCGGGCAGGTCGCCGCGGATCAGGGTGGCGACGGAGCGCGGCGAGTAGTTCCTGGACTCGTCGAACGCCACCACCTCGTAGTGCGTGCCCCTCTCGTCCGGCGAGTTCGTATCGATGTAAGCGGTCGCGTACACCGTGACGAGATAGCGACCGTCGCGATACAGGTCGTAGCCGGCCGTGGAGCGGTCGTCCCCGCCGGAAGCCCACGCAACGATCACCTCGCCCGAAACCGTCCGGAACGCGAGCGCCTCTCCCGGAGCGCGCGGCGAGATACGGTCCGCACCGAGCGACTCCCTGACGGCCGTCACGACGATCGAGGATCCGCCGATGCTGCCGCCATCCAGAGTGATCTCGTACGTGTACTGCTGTCCATCGACCACGGCATCGTCGACGAACCGCGATCCCTCCACCGAGCCGATGATCACACCGTCTCGGGAGATGGTGTAGACGGCATCCGCCGACGCTTCCCACGCCAGCACGATGGCCTCTGCGGAGGCGGCCACGAGCCGCAGGCCTGCAGGGCCGTCGTTCGGCTCCAGCGGAGATGCCATGTCGTCGGGCTGGCCCTCGCCATCCTCATCGGGCCCCATGATGATCGGTCCACCATCGTCACCGGATTCGGTACCGGGCTCATCGCCCGGACCGCCACCGGGGCCGTCGCTCGGTCCCGCATCCGGCACGGCGCCGGGTCCGTCACCCGGCTCCGCACCGGGACCGGGACTCGGACCGGCACCGGGGCCGTCGCTCGGTCCCGCATCGGGCACGGCGCCGGGTCCGTCACCCGGCTCCGCACTAGGGCCGGGGCCCGGACCGGCACCGGGGCCGTCGCTCGGTCCCGCATCGGGCACAGCGCCGGGCCCGTCACCCGGCTCCGCACTAGGGCCGGGGCCCGGACCGGCGCCGGGACCGTCGCTCGGTTCCGCATTGGGCACGGCGCCGGGTCCGTCGCCCGGCTCCGCACTAGGGTCGGGGCTCGGACCGGCACCGGGACCGTCGCTCGGTCCCGCATCGGGCACGGCGCCGGGCCCGTCACCCGGCTCCGCACCGGGACCCGGACCGGCACCGTCGCTCGGTCCCGCATCGGGCAAGGCGCCGGGTCCATCACCCGGCTCCGCACCGGGACCTGCATCCGGTCCGTCACCAGGACCACTGCCCGGACCCGCATCGGGTCCATCGCCCGGGGCCGACTGCGGACCGTCGCCCGGTGCAGCCGGAGGACCGTCACCGGGTCCCGCACCCGGACCGTCGCCAGGCGCCAACTGCGGACCATCGCCGGGCCCCGCGGCCATCGGGCCGGTCGCGCCCACACGAATCGTGACCGTCAGGGTCGCTTCACTGACGAGCGACTCGGCGGTATTGGTCTCGACGGCGCGCAGCTCGACCGGTACTTCACCGGTGAAGCCGTCCGCCGTGAAGAAGGACAGCGACCAGGAACTGCCGCTGTTCGTCAGCCGGGCACCGCCACCCGACGTCTCGAGCGCCTGCTCGCTCGGAGCGGTGGCGAACGCCCAGCCGAGTGCGTCACCTTCCGGATCGGAAGCACGAGCCGAAGGCTGGGGCAGAGGCACGATCAGGCTACTGCCCGACTCGGTGCTACCGACCAGCGGCGCGGGATCGGTCAGGACGGGAGCGGTGTTGGCTTCGCCTTCCTGCGCGCTAGCCACGGTCGCGCCCGACAGGGCGAGACCCGCGACCAGCGCGGAGAGACGGAACCGACACGGGTTCGAGGAGAAAGCCATTTCTGAAGACCACCTAGACGGAGGAAGCACGATTTCGATCGTACCGCGTCGAGCCGTGTGCCGAAGCCCGTAAAATGGCCATCTTCGACGTGCGTCGGCTACCTATTGGACCAAGGTCCGACGGACACGGGACGTGTGTCACAGGGGTCGCCAGAATTTCGACGCGCTTGAACCGGACACGCGCCGCCGTCACTCTCCTGCACATGATCATCGAGCCTGCCGCGTCGTGAGCGAACGTCGCACATCTTCAACCGTGCCCGGGAGCGCCGTGACGGCGGAGACCGATGAGATCGACGGTTTTCTGGCGGCGGTATCGGCAACCGCTGTTCCGAGTGGACACCGGCGTGGTCGGCTGATCTTCGCCATGGACGCCACGGCGAGCCGGCAGTCCAGCTGGGACCGGGCAGCCTCGTTGCAAGCCGACATGTTCGCCAGCGTGGCGACGGTGGGTACGCTCGACGTACAGCTTGCCTACTACCGTGGGCACCGCGAGTGCCGGGCTTCGCCATGGACCGATTCGGCCACGAGACTCGTCGGCTGGATGGAGCGCATCGACTGCCGTGCCGGGCGAACCCAGATCGGTCGGCTCCTGGAACACGGCAACGCGGAAGCCAGGAAGACACCGGTGCAGGCGTTGGTGTTCGTGGGCGACATGGTGGAGGAGGACGTCGACCGGCTCGGGGACCTGGCCGGCCAAGCGAAGCTCCTGGGGCTGCCCGTGTTCGTGTTCCAGGAGGGCGCGGACGCGCGCGCCTCGTACGCGTTCGGCCAGATCGCGAGCTTGTCGGGCGGCGCTCACTGCCGCTTCGACGCGGCCTCGGCGAACCGGCTCGGCGAACTGCTGAACGCCGTGGCCACCTGGGCCGCGGGCGGGCGCGAGGCGCTCGCCCGGCTCGGGTCGCGCTCGGCGGGCGCGGCGCTGCTGCTCGAACGGCTGGGCTGATGCGCTTCCTGTTCCTGATCGCGGTCGGCGCCGTCGGCTGGCTGCTCTACCGGCTCTACTTCAAGACCCTGCTGGCCCAGGGCCGGCCCGGGCTGATCAAGATCGCGCTGGTGGGACTCGGGCTGGTGTTCCTGGCGCTGGCGCTGACGGGCCGCGCGCCCGCGGCGTTCGTGTTCATCGGCGCCCTGCTGACCCAGGTCATGCGCTTCGCCCCGCTGCTGGTGCGCTTCGCCCCCTCCCTGCGCCAGTGGTTCGGCAACGGCTCGCTGCCGGGCGGCGGGCCGTTCGGCGGCGGCGTCGGCGGTGCGGGTGGCCAGGGCGGCAAGAGCGGCTCGGGTCGCGTGTCGCAGGTGCGCACGCGCACGCTCCTAATGCGCCTGGAGCAGGACACCGGCGAGATGAACGGCACCGTGCTCGCCGGCCCCTTCGAGGGCCGGGAGCTGGCCTCGATGAGCGACGACGAGCTCGGCGCGCTGCACGAGACCTGCCGGCACGAGGACGCCGAGGCGCTGCGGCTGCTGGAGGCGTGGCTGGTGCGCGAGCGCGGGGAATCCTGGGGCGCGAGCGGCGGTGCGGGCGGGCCCGGCGACGCGAACGGCCCGGGCGGCCCGGGCAGCTCGGGCGGCGGTCCGCGGGACGGTGCGGGGCACGGCGCGAACGGCAGCCCGGGGGGCGGTGCCGGCGCCGCGATCGGCGTCATCGAGGCGCGCGAGATCCTGGGCGTGGACGAGGGCGCGACGCGCGAGGAGATCGTCGCCGCGCACCGCTCGCTCATGGCGCGGCTGCACCCGGACAAGGGCGGCAGCAACTGGCTGGCCTCGCGCGTCAACGAGGCCCGGCGCGTGCTGACCCGGGGTTGACCCGGCGAGCCCCGCTCAGCGCCACATGCCGCGCGTGTCGATCACGATCTTCTCCCCCAGCGCCTCGATGCCGATGCGCCGGAACGCCCGGTGGTCCACCAGGCCCACCACCATGTCGGCTTCCGCCAGCGCCGTCTCCTGGCTCACCAGGGTCACGTGCTCGTGGCCCGCGAGGCTCGGCGGCAGCGCGTCCACGTGCGGCTCCACCACCAGCAGGCGCCCCGCGCGGGCCTCCGCCAGCGCCTCGACGATGCCGAGCGCCGGGGACTCGCGCAGGTCGTCGATGTCCGCCTTGAAGGCCAGCCCGAAGCAGGCGATGGTGGGGTCGCGGAAGCGCTCCGCCTTGGCCCGCACCCGCTCCACCACGTGGCGCGGCTTGGCGTCGTTGACCTCGCGCGCGGTGCGGATCAGCCGCGCGGCCTCCGGGGCGGAGTGCACGATGAACCACGGGTCCACCGCGATGCAGTGCCCGCCCACCCCGGGCCCGGGCGTCAGGATGGCCACGCGCGGGTGGCGGTTCGCCAGCCCGATCAGCTCCCAGGGGCTGACCCCGAGCGCCTCGCACACCAGGCTCATCTCGTTGGCGAACGCGATGTTGACGTCCCGGTAGGCGTTCTCGGTCAGCTTGCACAGCTCCGCGGTGCGCGCGGTGGTGACCAGGCACTCGCCCTTCACGAAGGTCTCGTAGAGCCCCCGCGCCGCCTCGGCGCAGGCGGGCGTCACGCCGCCGATGACCCGATCGTTGGCCACGAGCTCCTGCAGCACCTGCCCGGGCAGCACGCGTTCGGGGCAATGCGCCACGCGCACGTCGCTGGCCTCCCCGGCGTCGTGCGGGAACGACAGGTCCGGACGCGCCTCGGCCAGCCAGGCGGACAGCCGCTCGGTCGTGCCCACGGGGCTGGTGGATTCCAGCACCACGAGGTTGCCGCGCTCCAGGACCGGCGCGATCGCGCGAGCGGCGGACTCGATGAACGACAGGTCCGGCACGTGCTCGCGCCCGCCCTCGTCGCGGAACGGCGTCGGCACGGCCACCAGGAACGCGTCGCAGGCCTCCGGGGTCGTCGTGGCGCGCAGGTTGCCGGTGGTGACGGTGCTGCGCACCACGATGTCCAGGTCCGGCTCCACGATGTGGACCGAGCCCGCGTTGATGGTGGCCACCGCGTCGGCGTTGGTGTCGACGCCGATGACCTCGAGCCCGCGCGAGGCCAGCAGCGCGGCGGTGGGCAGGCCGATGTAGCCGAGCCCGATCATGCCGATGCGGCGGTACGGGCCGGTGGAGGAGGCGTGCGCGTTCATGCGAAATCCGGAACCGGTGCGTTCGAGGGGAAGGCGATGCCGAGCCGAGCGGCGACGTCGGCGGCGATGCGCGCCGCGGCCAGGCCGTCGCCGTAGGGGTTGGTGGCGCGGGCCATGGCGGCGCGGTGATCGGGCTCGTCCAGCAGGCGCGAGGCCTCCCGCACGATCCGCTCGGGGTCGGTGCCCACCAGGCGTACCGTACCCGCCTCCACCGCCTCGGGACGCTCGGTCGTGTCACGCATCACGAGCACGGGCACGCCCAGCGACGGCGCCTCCTCCTGCACCCCGCCGGAATCGGTCACGATCAGGTGGCTGGCCCGCATGAGCGCCACGAACGGCAGGTAGCCCTGCGGATCGATCAGGTGCACGTTCGCGGACCGCCCCAGCAACCGCCCCACCGGCTCGCTCACCGCGGGGTTCAGGTGCACCGGGTAGACGATGCGCACGTCGTCCCGGCGCGCCAGCCGGGCCAGCGCCGTGCAGATGTCCTCGAAGCCGCGCCCGAAGCTCTCGCGCCGGTGGCCGGTGACGAGGATCAGGCGCCGGCCGTCGGCCGGCAGGTCCAGCCCCGGCACGCCGAGCCCCGCGAACGCGGTGCGGGCGGGCGCCGGGTCGCCATCGAGCCGGTCGATGGCCAGGCGCAACGCGTCGATGACGGTGTTGCCCGTGACGCGCACCGCCGCCGGGTCGACGTGCTCGGCCAGCAGCGCGTCGCGCGAGCGCACCGTGGGCGCGTAGTGCACCGAGGCGATGGCGGCGACGAGCTTCCGGTTGCCCTCCTCCGGCCACGGCGCGTCCAGGTTCCCGGTGCGCAGGCCCGCCTCGACGTGGCCCACGGGCACGCGGGCGTGAAACCCCGCCAGCGCGCCCGCCAGCGTGGTGCTGGTGTCGCCGTGCACCAGCACCAGGTCGGGTCGCACGGCGGCGAAGTCGTCCGCCAAGCCCGCTAGCATGCGCGCGCAGGTGGCCGACAGCGCCGCCGGGCCGGACGGCGCGCCCTTGCCCTCGCCAATGCCCTTGCCCTCGCCAATGCCCTCGCCCTTGCCAGTGCCAGTGGCAGTGCCCACACCACCCGCCCCGCCCCCGCCCGCCATCACGCGCAGGTCCGCGTCCGGCGTCAGGCCGAAGACCGCGAGCGCGTCGGCCAGCATCTCGCGGTGCTGGCCGGTGGCGACCAGACGCACGTCGAGGCCCGGCAGCGCACCCAGGGCGCGCACCACCGGGGCGAGCTTGATGGCCTCGGGCCGCGTGCCGACGACGACGGTGACGCGCGCCGACGGCGGGGGCTCGGACGCGGACCCGACGATGGACCCGGGAACGGACTCGGTGGCGGACAAGGCGGGGGCTCGACTCTGCGGTGACGGGACACAGGGTAGCGGCCCGTCACCGCCCGCCGGCTCAGGCCGCCAGTTCTTCCTCGGTGCGGCCGGCGGCCACGGCCTCCAGGTACCAATGCGGCTTGCGCCCGCGACCCGCCCAGGTCTGGCCGGGGTTCTCGGGGTTGCGGTACTTCGGTGCCACCTTCCTGCCCTTGGCCTTGGAGACCCGCTTGGCGCCGGCCTTCTTCTTGGAGCGCTTCTTCTCGCCGGCCGCCGCGGCGGCCGGGGCGGCGTCGGCAGAAGAGGAGGAGGAACCGCCGTCGAACAGCTCGTCGAGCTCGAAACCGGCCTTGCTGGCCACCGCGGCGATCTTGGCCATCACGGAATCGCGCTCGCGGCCCTGCTTGGATTCGATCGCCTGCTCGATGAGTTCCTTTTCGGCGTACAGCTCGGAAAGCGACAACTTCGAATAATTCGTGGCCATGTTAGTTCAGGATTATCAATTTATCTTTATGGGAAAATGCGGAAACACGCGATATGCGTTTCTCGCAGTACTAGTGTACAGACGCAAGGCGCACGCCAATGCATTAGACCTCTTGCATAAGTCACTCCGAGCGCAGAGTCAGCCCATGGTTGTAGAGCCCCGCGATCAGGTTGAAGCGCAACCCGAACCGGCGACGCCGGCCGCGGTAGCGCTCGGCCAGGATCCGGAAGCGCTTGAGCGCCCCGATCACGTGCTCGAC